>CABEEJ010001611.1:106798-121141 GCA_901482245.1 Timema douglasi
TTTTTTTTTTTGTGTGTTTCAGGAATAAAAAAAAACCTGTTTTATTTCTATAAAAACTGTGTGCGGCTGAGACCGAAACGATATCACGGAGGTTATGATAAATAGCTGAGACTTATCACCATGAGGGCAACTTTAAACACTCCTCATACGTTACACCACTTTTTTTACCCCTCGCACCCAAGTCGGACTGATATATGGCGGGCACGTCACACGCAAGACGAGCCCAGAAATAACAAACTCGCAAACTTGTGTCGCCCTCCACGAAATATGTAGCGTACATTTCCATGCGCTGAAGAAAAGTAATTTGCCAAGTGCCAAAATTTGTCACCGTATTTTGATGTCGAGAAATTGAACTAAGAATGACAAATGAATAGAGTTAAAATATTTGAAATTATATTTTATATTTTAAAAGTAATGTTTAAATGGCAATTTCCATCGTCAATATGTTAAAGAATCCCCTTATTTATTTGAGGTAATAAGTATAGAAGTGATATAAGATGTGAATAAGCTGTACGATAAGAAATTAGGTTATCATCATGATCAATAAAGAGAGAGTTAGCTAAGATAGAAATTCACTAGCAGCCTCTCTCATAAGGTAGAAATCCACTAGCAGTATCTCTCATAAGGTAGAAATTCCCTAGCAGCCTCTATTATAAGGTAGAAATTCCCTAGCAGCCTCTCTAATAAGGTAGAAATCCACTAGCAGCCTCTCTAATTTTCCTTAAAAGTATGTTTACCAAACTAAACGCGTGTAATATGTTTTATAACTTAATGAACATAGTAGGTGACAGATGAAGAAGTCCTAAGAACAGTGGGTGAGAAGAGAACCATTTTGGATGAGATTCTTCGGTGCAAAGCAAACTGGATCAGACACATCCTTAGGAGGAACTGTCTTCTGCATGATATCGTAGAAGGAAAGGTCGAGGGAAAGAGGAACTTAGGAAGAAGGAGGATTCAAATATCGGATGACTTGAAGGACAGAAGAAAATTCTGGTAGCTGAAGGAGGCAGAGTTCAGAGAGCTATGGTGGTCTAAGTTCAATGAGACAAGGAATGGACCTGTCGTAATAGAGACCACATAATAATTGTAATAGGTGTTGCTATAGGAATAGACTACCTTTGTTTGGGCGATATAGCTATATTTCCACCTTATGGTTTCCGAAAGAACCGAAAGGAATACAAGGATGGATAAACAGTGTCCCGCGGGTCATTTAAGGCCCATAATAACATTACAAATCTTTATAAAAATGTATAAAATTAATTATAAAAGAATTAACTCACAAAATTATCAATGATACATTATATTGTTTTCTTAATATGTATGAAATGTCAAGAAGTCAATATGATTTTAACGTATTATAAATACAAAGTTTGTATACCCCGTCCTTTCTAGGAATGGCTGTGTAAAAGGCCTTTCCTTTCTAATAAAATCCTAATGTATGATAGGACTCTGGTAGTTAAAAAAGGGCTTTAATATGTCCCTTCACACCAAAATCAGCGTTAGCCATACACGACAAAATGATAGAGATGAACACTTACCTAAAAACCGGTAGCCGTTAATAATTGATGTAGGCTTATACGATTTTTTGAGATTTTCAGGTCAGTAGTACAAGTGTCCAACACTAATTTAGTGGCTTAAAAATGTTTGTATATTAATGCATATATTTGTGTGATATAAGCTGAGAGCCTCACTAATATTAATAATATATTATTACAATCGATAATGTATGGCTTACACTCATTGTAGGGCGAAACATTACCATTTTTTTAAATGCCAATATTAAATTACAAACATTCTGCTGTGGGAATTTTGAATGGGGGTAAAGCAAAAAACCAAAAGTGATTAGATCCCAAACATAAAATCACTGAAAGTACTCTTTTATAGTTCGATTACAATCGTAAATGATATTAATATTATATTTTTGAGTAATCCTCATATTATATATTGTAAAAACACATTAAATGGCAAATATATATATGCTACAAAATGAAAAATGAAAATTGTAGCGTGCAGGCAAAGAAACAGCTTTTCCTCACATTTACTATGAGCTCACATAGCTTAAGCTATTGTTAAAAGTATCATTCTACACAATTGTTCACTATTATCACAGCATCATATAATTTAAAACCTTATTAAGATCTTTTAAAAATCAAACCAATTTATGTTTAAGAAGTAGAAGAATACGTTTAGTTACATTCTCAGTTATTTAATTAAATAAGTGACAATGCACTTGCCTAAAGTAGTTTGATTTGTTTATTGGTATAAACAGTTTCTTCGCATATTTAATTTGGGAACTTGAGTATAAACGAAGGTTGGTTTGCCCGCCACGCAGTTATGCAAAGAGGATAGCCTATCATAATCATCACAAGGCGATAGTTATTACTGTGTGTGCAGTGCAAAGGAGCAAGAGTAGATAACTCGCATAACAGCTGTGTGTAAAGAATTGCCTATGGCTATCAGCTCACGGCGACAAGAGAAAACACTAACATCGCTTTGTGGGAGATGTATTTTCACAACTTTTAACAAAATGTATCGATCTGATGCACTTGTGAAAAGCGGTTTAGTAATTTTAATATTAAAATGTACATGGTAAAAACTCATCAATTGAAATGAACACAAACACATACACATTTGGTTGGATATAATGAGAAAGATCAAAGCTTTTGACAATGAAGACTTATAATTAAAGAACTGAAAATGATGTAATGTATTATAAAAATAGATGTATGAACGGCATAAGCATTTTAAAAAAGGAACAAAAAATATTTCTACTTAAATAAAATTATTATTATTATTATTAGCACCGCGTCTTACTACCCGTTTGGGTTATACGCACTTACGCTAATGTGTAATGGTAGGGTGATTGTGAGATGAAATGGAGGACCTACAGTTTAACGTGGAATCCGAACCACGGTGGAGGCCTGGCATTCCCCACATTCACAAGATGTCTCGTCAGAGGTGCTTAAATCAAGTATTTAGTTAATTTTTGAGGGGATAAATATTTTCACTTATCCAAAATGCATGGATTTTTCTAAGCCCTGCTAATCAATCATCTAATATAATGTGAGAGCCAAGTTGCTGGAATAGTTCCATCAAGGAAAACCCCATTAAATCAATGCAGACACATAATACTCTGTCATAATACTCTGTCTTGATATCCTCTCTCTCCATTGGTTGAGTCTTCATGCAAGCTATAACAACCGAGCAGCCACCGCCGATAGCGAAGGAAGCGCCCACATTTGGGGATAGAGGGTGTCATGTGGTCAGCACAACGCACCCTACGGATGTTAATGTCAGTTTTATAGACCCAGAGATGCTACTTTTTTTATTTAATCAAAATCGTTAAACCCGATTTGGAGACAATAAACTTTTTCTCTTTTTTGACCTTCAGTAAACTACCCTTAATTTTAAGGGTTGGATATCCAATTCTAAAACCTCTCGGGGCAACCCTATGAAAACCACAGATACCAAGTTTTATCTCGATCGGTAAAATAGTTTAGGCTCTAGTCGGGGGTACAGAGAGACGGAAATTAAAAACAACAACTACTTTTTCGGATCCAGGGGGTCATGAAACGTCGAGATTCATAAAAATCTCGAGTTAGAATTTTTTTTTTTTTGACGACCACAATACTTTCTCTACCTGTAAGATAGCGAGAAAGTAAAAAAATCTTTCCAAGAGAATCCTACAATATACAAAAATTATAAACTCCTCGTTTGTCCTTATGATGCTGAGTTTGACCCCGTTACAGACCCAATGCTTTACAAATTAATTTTGGAAGTACCAGGGATCGAATTGGGGGACCTATGGATCTATAGCCAGAAACTCTGACCAATAGACCAGAAATGTTGGTCGTTGATATTCTAATTATGTCATTAAGTATTATAGTCTTATATTGGATTGAGAAAAACAGATGATTAAAAAAACATGTAGGGTTTTTGGAGGTCCCTTCTGCGTTTAACTACCAACATTCTTGTTAAATGTATTCGTTTACATGATTTGAAACAGAAAATAATATAGAGAACTTCATATGAATAATTCCTGAGCTACTTTAGCACCGCGTGTAGAATAGAAACATTTTATTTTATCAATATTCAAACCAATAGATTAGCTTGGAGCTGTTCGAGTAACCATTAATTCATAAGGCCTTGTTAGAACGAGGTCTATATTCCATTCATGGTAGGAATTACTCTCCGAAAGGTCTTTTTCCTACCAATATCCTACTATATAATAGATTTCTGGTAGGGAAAAAGGCCTCTCAGAAAACAATTCCTACGTTGAACAGACTATACACAAGAAGCAGAAAATGGATCTAAATTCTACTGTTGAAGAGATAAAAACTTCAGTAGTTGATATTTATAGTCTCATTTGATTAATTATTATAGTCTATAGTATCTAAGATGTATTCATATGGAGTAGCCTTAAATGTAATTAGATTATTTTGTAACAAACAATATAACTTAATTTGTTTAAAATACTAGATTATTAACTTCAACTTCTGCAGTTTTTCCAAATATAGTTTTTATCTTTGATTTTTTTTTAAATGTCATAATTTTATTGCTAAGGCTGGACATAGTTTTAAATATTTAACATAAAATAACCGTCTATAGTAAATATCTGTGTTGTGTGTTGGTTTATAAAGATTTATTGGCTTTTGGTTTTAGAATAAATCTCAGGCGAGTTATTTGGTTCCGTTTAGATTGTAACCCTAACGATTTTTGTATTTTTATAGAGGAAAAAAAAAATGTTATGAAGTTAGAAAAACATTAATACGCATTCTAAAATTGAAAAATGACACCTGAACACGGGATTAGAACCAAGTACTTTTGGCTTAGTACGCCATACAGAATAAGGCCCTGCCGATTTGAAGCCGGTTGTGATATCTGATAACTCGTTATCTTAAAATGATAATTCATATGTAGCTGACGATTTCCACACGTCCATCACAGACTCTTGTATTAAATATGAGTGAATAATGACCCTGTACACAGGACCATTCCTGGATAACTCAGTGGTTAGAGAATTGGCGTACTAAGCCAAAGGTCATGGGTTTGATTTGCGTGTCCATGTGTCATATTTCAATTTAATGAATATGAGATGGTCGGTGACCTGGCGGTCTAGGGGTAAGGTGTCAGACTTCTATGCTGGCGGCCGGGGCTCAATCCTCGGTCCCGGCAAAGATGTATCTGATTACCAAACCCTTCCTTCACCTCTGACCAGATATATTGTGAATGTGAGGAATGCCAGGCCTCCACCGTGGTTCGGATCCCACGTTAAACTATAGGTCCTTCATTTCATCTCACAATCACCCACACCCTACCATTACACATTAGCGTAAGTGCGTATAACCCGAACGGGTAGTAAGACGTGGTGCTAATAATAATAATAATAATATGAGATGAAGCTATAACCGTAATTAACAAATTTCAAACTTAGCTATTTAATACATTAATACTTGTGTTAGGTGCTGATTTTTTTTGGTGTTGAGTTTAATTTTGAAATACGGGTATATTTACTAAAAAAATTTAAGAGCAAACTAAAATGAAACACCATATATAATATTACTTGAAGAAAACTTGCTCCATTTCATCACTTAGTTATAAGAAAGAAATACTACTAAAAAAAAAAGTATAACTGAAGAACTGCTGTGACACTAGGAAGCAGAAGAAACTGACACAAAAGAATTCTGAAAATTGCTTTCCTTTGATATTGAACCTCCAGAGTCAACAACGAAAAAATATTCCCAGTTTCAGATGTTGAAGAAGCTTATGTTTGAGTTGTGACGGTCGAGAAGCATAAGGACTCATGAGTTGCCTCCTTAAGGATATTCCTTTTATTCCATCAGTTAAGTTCAGATCCTTGACATTAAAGGACAAGTGTTTTTTTTTTCTTTTCTTTTTTTTTATCTACAACAACCAATGTACTCAATTATTTAACTTAATGAGCTTGGAAGATAAATGATAATTTTTGTGAGAGATTTCGAGAAATACTAATGAACAAGTATTTGATATTAATTAGTTTTTTTTTAATAATTTAGATTCACATGCTTTACAGTTGATATTCTAAGATAGTTCAACAACCATTATAGTGGGGTTAATAATTTATTTGTTTAAGTATTAGTTTGCAAGTAGAAATTGTTATTTAATAAATAGGCCTACTGTCATAGCTTGCTGAAGTAATTTGATAAAATAGATGCTATAATTTAGAATTAGATACATTTTATTAGCACATATTATCACTACTCATTCGGGCTGTACGTATATATACTAATTAACCTAATGTGCTAAGGATGAGTAAGGTTAAATCTATTTCTTAAAATTATTTTAATTTTTATAGCAATAATAATAAATCATTTCATATAATTGTTCTTAATCGTGTCTTACTACCCGTTTAGATTGTACGTGTAATAATCATGTTAATGTATGTAGTAAGGATGAATGAGGTAATAGTTCGATAAAATGCATCCACATTTTCGGGAAGTGAAAATAGAACCCACCATTAAGTTTTAAAAAATACACCCAGACGGGATTTGATCCCGGAATCCCATGTGATTAAACCAATCATTACTGGTTTCTTGGTAAATGGCAGCCTTGATTTTTTAAAGTAATTTTTCTCAGTTTTAATACAACAATTTTATATATAAATATATAATTATTTAAATATTGATAAAAAAAAGACAAAATATTATATTATGTATTACATTCAGATGAATATTTATTTTTATCAACATTAATTATAAACTGTCTTGACTATGCAATGCAGACTGTTGACAAATAAACACTATTTGGCTTGATTTTAAATAATAACAAAACATTTAAAAAAATATTCATATAGTAAATAGGCTTATAAAATCCATTTAAAGGAAAAAGAGAATTGTTTTTCCGAATGTGTATCATATAGCTTATATTTTAGCAAGTATCTGCAGAATCTTTCAGTTACCTACCCTTTTACAAGATCAAAGCATTTGGGTTATTGTTAAATACATCAACATACATTAAAAATAAACATAAAAATGAGTTGGTTGATAACGCTACAGTTTTTTAATGAATGTTTTGCCTTTTAAAAAAAAATTATTTGAAAGGTAATTACTAACCCTTTTAGTAAATATTACCTATTTTATTAAAAGTACAAGCTGTAAGGGTATAATTATAATATTAGTTATTTTTTTATGTCTGCCATCCTCGCTTTAACCTCGCACTTAACCACGTTTAACATTAAAGATACCCGTTTCGATGGTCATATGTTCTAAGATGTCAGTTTTGACACTACAGTGTCGATGATCGGGGTTCTAATCCTGGTCGCGTGTACTGACGGTGTTTTATTCTAAATGTTTTTTCCACTCTCATCCAAGCAAATACGTGTAAATCTCCTTTAAATTCAACCTTCCTCTTACCCAACACCATAGCGTAATTAGTATATATCAGTGTAGTATGGATGGGTAGTAAGACCTGCTGTTAAATTAATATATTTTTAAATATAATGTAAATTGTGTTCAAAATATTATAAATTATAATTTTAATGTAAATAAACGTAATCACAAATCAATTAATAATCATTTCTCTTGAGGCTAATTGTTGAAACTTATCCCCTTATTGCAGTGAGTTCAGTCGAGTGGCGGAGAAAGCAGAGATTTCAGCTTTTGTCGCCGGAGATGAAACGGAAACTTCATTTCACGGTCCCACTACCTCCCCCTCCACACACCCTGGGGGTCCTAATCCTTCACATTCCTCAAATTCACCCCCCACCCCTTTATTCCGTCAACTGTGCAAGTTATTCCTGAACAAAATAGCATCAGAAAGTTTATTGTGGCATCGCGGCTCAAGATAAGAGTACAAGAACAAGGAAAAGGGGGGGGGGGCAACATTAAATAAAATACTTCCCAAGGGTGGCCTGAATAATCCGCTGGGGCTTTTTTTTTTATCGTATGGTATTACTGACCGGGAGGGACATGGCATTCATTTCTGTCACCTGTAATTAGACTATTAGTTGTTCTGGTGGCACAAAACATTACCCAGGGTACACCACAAGGGGTTGTCTGCACTTCGTACCAGCAATGGGATAATGTGATTATAGTGAATATGGAGGTGTGGACCATTGTGAGTCTTAAACATAATTTAAACCTAATTTATCAACCCTTGGAGACCATTGGAATAATTCCCCTTAAGGGAAAAAACATCCAAGGTAACAGCTTTGAATCTAACCTGGAACCCCCAACTAAATAATCACTAACCGATAAGGATTTCCTCAATAATACCGGAAGATACCCCAGAGGTGATATCGGGTGTACCGGGGTTAGGGGGGAGGTTATAAAGTATGAGCACTCTGTATAAACTTGCAAAGATATTTTTATAAAGTAAATATACAGAGTGTACCATAACATTCATTACCCCACTTCAGTGGTGGATAGGAAATACAATAGCAATGGGGAAAAAAAAGCCTTAGATAAACATGTGTCCCATTTGACCTTGTATCTGAGTTATGATTATGTTTGTATTCCAGTAACGTGGACCTGCTTAAAATTATAAAAAATGCTCAAATGGTCAGCTTCCACATAAATGCAAGCTTGGCAAGGCAATGTATTTTTGAAATAATGCATTCTACGACACCACAACTACTGGATTGCATTCAGTCCGAAGATGGTCACTTCCTATAATGTTAAGCAGCCCTACATTACTGGGGTACAAACATAACTATGACGCGGAAATCAGGTCAAATGGGTCAAATGTTTATATTGACTTTTTATTTTTATTTTTTTGTGTTCTGTCCACCATGTAAGTGGACCCAACATGTTGGTTACCCTCTTGTATATATATATGTTATACTTAGCACAGCGTCCTACTACTCATCTCGTTTATAAGCGTAACTACTAATTACACTAATGAATCAGGAGTTGGGAAGGTCGAATATAGAAGAAGTGAGTCCGCAATTGCATTGAGGGAGGTTGAAAAAACATTTAGGAAAAACCACCCCCTACCCCTAGTTCAACCGAGTGAGATTCGAACCTCGATCTCCCCATCCTCAGCAGTCTAGCTCAACACAAGACTATCGCGTTAGCTAACTACGCTACCGAGGCAGTTTAACTAGATATGTTTGTGTGAAGTAGGTCTAGAGCGCTTAAAATGTACTGAATCCACAGGTTACATTCAAAAACCAGCTCTATACTTGATTTTCAAAAGGTATACCACTGTACATTTAAAAAAAAACGCCTCTGTTTAAAATTAGAAATTGGAAAATTGTACAGAAATAATAGCATCAATAATTCGTCACTTAGCCAAGAGGCCTACTGTCTCCTCCTTCCCCACAAAACTTATTTCTGGAATTGCCACCGAATCAAGCATCTGCATCTACACCTACACCTACACACCTACACACACACACACACACACACACAAACACACACACAAACACACACACAAACAAATTGAATCCTTAAACCATTCTTCAAAAATAACAAAATTATAAAGTAAGTCATTTTAGTTATTTTACTTAAAATCCGACAGGTATTTTATAGACCTGTATTAATATTCTAAACTAAAGTATTACTTTTTTCCTATCCAGTAAACTTCTTATTAAGGAAGTATACAATGATTTATGGGAAAACAGAACACAAGAGTAATTAAATACAGTCTTATTTACCAAAAGGGTTCATTTAGGAAGAGTCTTGAAAAACAATCCATTAAGATCCTCCCCATCCCCCCTTTTTTTAAAGAACTCTCATTAAACTCGGGAAAGAGAATCCTAAGTAAACGGACTAATGACTGTTGCAAAGCCACTCAAGCTGTCACGTGGTTCAACAGAATCACCGCCAGTTTGAGGGTAGTAAACATTAGCTCATCATGTTTTCGACGAGGAGCGTCTTCATTTGGCCAATCCATCCGCCCACACGATCGACGAGGATGATGTATTAGCTTCGAGTAGAACCAATAGAGCAGTGTTTTTCAGAATTTTGGGGAGACGTACTCATTTTGGGATCAAGCGATCAATATGAGAAAAGGATTCACTTATTTTACACCGCGTTTTAGTACTCGATTGGGTTATACGCTTTCATTAATTATGCTAATACCCACTTAGTAGGATGCATGGTCAAAAGTACTATCACAACAGACTGGACTTCCAATGCCAAGAAGATCAGGGTTCAAATCTTGATCACGTGTATTTAGGGTGGCTTTTATTAAATGGTTTTCCACCCTATTCATGCAAATGCGGATATATTCCCTCTTTATTATTATTATTATTAGCACCGCGTCTTACTACCCGTTCGGGTTATACGCGCTTACGCTAATGTGCAATGGTAGGGTGATTGTGAGATGAAATGGAGGACCTGCAGTTTTACGTGGGATCCGAACCACGGTGGAGGCTTGGCACTCCCCACATTCACAAGTTGTGATTAATAAACATATTGTCAGAGGTGAAGGAAGGGTTCGGTAATCAGATAAATCTGTGCCGGGACCGAGGATTGAACCCCGGACCCCCAGCACAGAAGTCCGACACCTTGCCCCCAGACCACCAGGTCACCTGCATATTCCCTCTTAATTCCACCTTATTCATAGCTAACATATTATCCTGGTTAGTAAATTTACTGGTAGTAGGGTACGGTGTTAAAAAAATATGCCAAGGAAGTAGAAATGAGGAAGGGAGGAATATATAAGGAATGTTTCCGCATGGGAAACCATTTAGGAAATTTCACCTCAGTACACCCGATCGTAATTCAAACAGAAATATTTGCCTCGCCAGAAATTCAGTCCAACATGAGAGTGACGCATTAGACCATGCGATCACCGATGTGGGTACGATGATATAACGATAGTAATATTAAATCTAGTCGTTTAAGTTAATATCTATAACTTCTTATTCTGATAGATCAATTAAGTCGAAACTCGCTTCGGTGGCCGCGTGGCCTAACGCGCTACTCTCGCAAGTAGATTAGATTGATGATTAAGGGGAGATTGAGGTTCGAATCTTAGTCGGGTGTTCTTAGGATTTTTTTTTTTCAAATGTTTACCAACTTTCCCACCATGAATATTCAGGTTATATGCACATATGATACTCAAATGGGGTAGGAATGAGAAAGGAAGCATTTAAGAGATAATATACCCACATTTGCCTGAAAGAGTGGGTAACCATTCAGGCAAAACCAGCCTCTATAGACCCGACAAGTATTTGAACCCCTATCACCCCGTCATTAACAGCCCAGTCTAACAAGAAAGTGAAACCTTAGATCAGTGAAGTGTGTTATTCTTAAATTAATTTAAATTTTCTTCGTTAAGTGTAAAACTGTACACTTTAAATTAAAAATAAACTAACTTAAGTCCAGTGGACAGACATTACCATGATCTTTGTCCAAAATTACCACTGAAAAAATTTATTGTTTCCAAACATCCATCTGTAAACTATTATTATTATTAGCACCGCGTCTTACTACCCGTTCGGGTTGTACGCACTTACGCTAATGTGTAATGGTAGGGTGATTGTCAGATGAAATGGAGGACCTACAGTTTAACGTGGGATCCAAACCACGGTGGAGGCCCGGCATTCCCCACATTCACAAGATGTCTTGTCAGAGGTGAAGGAAGGGTTTGGCAAACAGGTAACTCTGTGCCGGGACCGAGGATTGAACCCCGGACCCCCAAGCACAGAAGTCTTGACACGTGACACCATACCCCTAGACCGCCAGGTCACCGTCTGTAAACTGAAACTGATATATCTCTTTGCTTTAAACTGCTGTTAATATTATTAACATACGTTAAGAAAATTAATGATTTAATATAAACCTAGACGATTTATAAAAGTTAATCATTAATTACGCATGGGTTACTGGAGAGCTGTCATGTTATATACTTCAGCTCGACGGGGTTGAACCCTCCGCTAACGGAATATAAGCAGAACACAAGCTCGCATGATCCGATTACCAATAAATAACCCTGATTGTTCTTCCAGTGATTACATCCCGCTCACGAACAATTTGAATAATTCCGCATAAACAGCCGGGGTTGAATGAATACCCTTCCAACGACATCAAATTGTCCGGCGCATCCGCCTCCGAACACCCCCACCCACGAGATGAAATATTCAATCACACAAAAAACCGGTGAATTAAGTAGAGAATACTTTATCGAACAATACCGATACATTTTATACAAAGGTAGAGGGTCTTTACATAACTTTATTGGTTCCTATTGCGTTCTAAGTTTTCCAACAACATTCTATTGCAAGAAAGGTTAAAAAAAACTTTTAAAAAAACCACTGCTATAACCACTTTCATAAATAATACGTAAGGTAGTGGAATCCGCAAATGTCAGTTTTAATTGTATTAATATCGGTGAAATAATAAACACAATATTTCGACACACCCGCCTCAGTGGCCACATGGTCTAAGGCGTCACTCTCGTGTTGGACTAGAACGTCCAAGGTGGGTAAATCGGGGTTTGATTCCAGTTAAATGTACGGAGTTTTTTTTAAGAAATTTTTTATTAAACTCATACTTCATGTAAATGTGTGTATTCTTCCTCAAAATCCAACCTTTCTCCTCACTAACGTAATTAGTAGACCTACATATGCATATAAGCTGAATGACCCGCCTCAGTGGAGTAGTTGGCTAACGCACTTGTCGTGTTGAGCTTGAATGCTGAGGACGGGGAGATCGAGGTTCAAATCTCGGTCGGGTGAACTAGGGGT
The DNA here is from genome assembly GCA_901482245.1 of Timema douglasi. Lineage (NCBI taxonomy): Eukaryota > Metazoa > Arthropoda > Insecta > Phasmatodea > Timematidae > Timema > Timema douglasi. The sequence continues at coordinate 119,472 of CABEEJ010001611.1, forward strand.
GGTTTTTCCTAAATGGTTTTCCACTCTCCCTCCACGCAAATTCGGGTCCATTTACTCTAATTCAACCTTCCCAATTCCTAATCCATTAGCGTAATTAGTACTTAAAAGCGTATAACCCGAACGGGTAGTAAGACGCGGTGCTAAATATTATTATTATCATATAAGCTGAACAGATAATAAGACACGCTGGTCAAAACGACACCTTATCTTATTCGGTAGCGTGCCAGCGTGTCCGGGTGTCCCGGGTTCGATTCTCTGCATGACCAAAAAAACTTATAGTTGGTGAAATGTGGTTTTTCTCCTTTCAAAGAGATTTTTCTTTTCTTTAATTTATTTGAGGTATTAAACGTGCACATTTTAATCCGACTGATTATATCAGCACACGACATATAAACTAACTTAAATCTAAAACAGACACAACAATACGCTCTCCGGCCTTTTATCCCGTCACTTTGAAAGGGTTGAACCCACATTCCACCAATAATACATTTTTCAGCTAGTCCGGGAACCAAACCCGGGACCTTTATCTCATTAAAAAGACACACTTCCTTCTAAGCTAAGGTGTTAGACTTCACAGTGATAAATTAACGGTTGGAGACTAGGTGTTGTGTCTGTTATTTTAATTAAGTTTACAAGTTATGTTTGATAAAATCAGTCAGTTCGGACCGTTTACTTAGTTTTTATTATTATTATTATTTAGCACCACGTCTTACTACCCGTTCGGGTGATACGCTTTAAGTACTAACTACGCCAATGGATTAGGAATTTGGAAGGTTGAATTAGAGGAAATGAACCCGCATTTGCGTGGAGGAGGAGTGGAAAACCATTTAGGAAAAACCACCCCCAGTTCACCCGACCGAGATTCGAAACTCGATCTCCCCGTCCTCAGCAGTCGAGCAAGCTCAACACGAATAGCTCGTTAGCCAACTACGCCACCGATGCGGGTTTTACTTAGTTAAATACTGCACCTATCTCAAATCATAATTATACTATAATAGATACATCAATTTCTGTTTCCAGCGTGTAGCCAGGTTCAGTATTTTATCCAAGCCATACATTTTCCACTACCGGCTAGCTAGCTAGGCCTGTCGTAGCTTCATATACCTTATAATCTAACTTAAGACTAGGACAGACACAACATCCAGTCCCCGACCGCTAATTTATCAATGTGAAAGGCATATTCCATCAATGATGCATTTTACGGCCATGCCTGGAATCGAACCGGCTGAGCTAAGGTGTCGGATACCTCAAATATTATTATTATTATTATTAATATAGTTAAATCGTACGGAATTTGAGACCATAAACAAGGCTGTGGATGTTTTCTGAAAGGTCTCTACTACCATGTTTTATCTGTGTGCGTATAAAGGTATTAATCAAATGAGCTTTTATACGCAATCTCAAACAATCCGACATGGACTTTTGTTTTAGATAAATGTAAATTTTTTTTAGTGTCCCCCCTCCCCGCTGTTCAGGAAACGAGCGATATCGAAGCGATGTTCACTGATGAAGGGGCCAATTCTAGAAAGCGGGTTTTTATTTAAATGCTTTTTGTTTTTATATCCATCCCCTTACTACGCCTATTTCCTCTGAAACAAGTTTCGTCTTGAGATTTCTCTATCCTTTACTCCTCTTGTCTCCTTACAAGCAACAAAAAAAAAAAAAAAAAA
>CABEEJ010001611.1:132956-146802 GCA_901482245.1 Timema douglasi
CTGAGAGAAAAGTACTGAAGAAAATTGGAGCCTTAGAAGAAACAATAGTTTATAGTCAACGTAGGTGTATCTCCACTGGTTTATACCTATTTACTTTCTTTGAGGTTTGGTCCCATGAGTACTGAAAAAAAATTATTGCATATTGCTTGTTTAAAAAGTTTGGGCACGGCCCAGAAGCATCATATGTAGTCTGAGCCACACGAAAATGGTCTTCCGCAGAACTTTTTTTATATATACTTTCAAGGCAACTGCAATTTTGGTTGCATGGTTATTTATGCTTGGCTTTAACCTAAGAAACAAGCATTACAATGTAACCATTTGCCCCTGGGAGGATTTCTACAAGTTGTGTGGGGGGTGGCATAGAGGATATAAGCGGGGAAGGGGGGGGGGATACTATTCCTTCAGACAGTGGAGATTATATTTCATACTCTCCTGATTTTATCCACTTGGGTAAAGAAATTTGTATAACTTTGTGATGAAAATAGGAAAAAACATTACATTACGTTTGATTAGAATGCGAAAAGAAACTAAATCAAAATAATATTGAGTCTTATGATAAATTCCAAATTAATAAATTTCAAAACTTGCTTTGATCGTCAAGTAGAATGAACTTCAGGCTCGTCTGTTGTTGCTTTTTAAGAAAAAGAGGTTGGGGTTCAATTACCGGACATGAGTTTTCCCCTTCTTTCTCTTCACTTAAATGTGAGTTGATCTGATAAAAAAAATGTATCTTATTCCTCCATATCCCATTAGAGTACCTAACTAGAATGCGTAAGACCGGAAAGTTTGTAGGACTCGGTGAAAAATGCATCTCAAACTGACGGTGAATGTCACCCTCGCATTGATTTTTAAATGGGCTAAAGAACTATTTTAGCTATCCAGGTCCTATATCACATGAAAATAAATATGATTTTTTTTAAAGTAGAGGTACGAGAGAAGAAATTTTACCTTACTACTAATAATATAAGCACGGATCGAGAAAAATCAATTTTATATATAAATATATATATATATATATATATATATATATATGTGTGTGTGTGTGTGTGTGTGTCATCCGTTGATGTGTAAAAAGCTTTTGATAATGTAAAGTGAGACAAGATGTTAAAATTTAAATGAAGAGATGGCTTAAATACCGAGAAAAAAAAGACATATTTGTAATCTCTACAAGAATCATAAAGAGAAGAAGACGTAAAGGAAATATAGAATGGAATTAATACTGTATTGGTAGAGAAATTTGTCTTGGAGAAAGAAAAAAAAAAAGCAATATAAAAGTTATGAAGCAAAGCACCACTGACAAAAAAATAGTTCATTTAATACCAAAATTGGGACAGACACAGTATAGGTAGTAGGTTAATTTCATTATTTAGAAAGTTAAAATTACAGAAAATGAGCGAAGCAAAGAGGATTTGAAAAGCAGAATATAGCACGTGCGAAAGAGACTTATTCAAGAACAGAAGCAGACTAGTATTAAATATTGACCTTGAACTGAGAAAGGTTCATTTCTAAGTCGTATATTTGGACCACCGAACACTGAGGAAGAGTATCTATGACGCTGGTAAAGCCAGAGAGGAGTAAAATAAGAAGCAGTTGAAATTTAGTGATAAAGAAAAATACTAACCATTAAAAGGACTGATATAGTATGAAAATATAGTGTTTCAGAATTAATAAGGCATGAACGAAGTCAATGGAAAAATCTTACAAAAAGAAGAGATAAGATGGCGGGGCACATTTTGGGGCATAAGAGATTATTGGTTAACTTGTTAATGGAAGGCATAGCGGAAGGGAAAAATGGCAGAGTAGGCAAGTGCTGATAATTGGGGATGTGGTCTGTAACAAGTATGTAGAGAAGAAGAGATTGGCACAAAATAGGAATACAAGGATTGTATTAAACCAGTAGAGTGACTGAACATACTGGAAAAAACCATATAAAGGTAAATAAAAAAACAATATAAACTAAATACCAAATAAATTCACCGGAGAAACCATTTTATAAGGAACATATCAAAATAGTTTTAAGTTGTAAACCACCTTAGGAGAAGCAATGTGAACTTAAAAGACGATGACCAATCACACAGCTGAGGCAGCCTCGCTTCCCATTTACCTCTAGTGTGCACGCACCTTTAATATTTGATAACCCGCCTCGTTGGCGTAGTTGGCTAACGCGCTAGTCATGTTGAGCTCAACTGCCGAGGACGGGGAGATCGAGGTTCGAATCTCGGTTGGGTAAACTAGGGGTGGTTTTTCCCTAAATGGTTTTCCACTCTCCCTCCACGCAAATGCGGATTCACTTCATTGAAATTAAACCTTCCCAATTCCTAATCCATTAGCGTCATTAGTACTTAAGCGTATAGCCCGAATGGGTAGTAAGACGCGATGCTATATATATATATATATATATATATATGACATCCTCGTGGAATCCTAGTTTAATTATATCGAGGTGGGAGTATAGGGGGTGTCCCAAAATGTTAATGAGCGCAGTATAAATGGTCCCGGGCAATACTAGCGTCTTTGTTGATCACTATAGATTATAATCTTCAAATATTAAGATTACCACAAGGGTTAGTAGAGGCTTAATCTAAAAGGTAAGGATGAGTCAGGTGAAATTGCATTAAGGTGAAAAGCGATTGATAAATCATATATAGAGAACCTATCCCTTTCAACACTTGTCTAAAATTGGAGCGTCGAAATCATCACCAGCAATCCAGCCTGTTACGATTCTGACAACTTAGACAACATGACCATTGACAAGGGTTTGACCGGTGCTATGAGCCTAAGCATTTGCAAGACTATGCCTTAGTAAAAAATTATGAAATAGCGATTTTTTTTTTAAATTCTACATTATCATCCCTTCCAGTCCATATTCACCCCACCCCCCTCGAACCCTTCACTGTATATTAGTTCCCTTGCGGATTATACGCGTAGATTAATCACGCTTTTGCAATACGCATGAGAAAGTTATAATTTAAGTAAATGTACCTATATTCACGCGGAGGGAAAGTGGATAACTATTTAGAAAAAAAAAAGGCTCAGTACACCCATTCAGATTCGAACCCCGATAACTCCATTTGACCGGAAATCCAACAGAGCATGAAAGCGACCCCTTTTAGTAACTTTATCTTTCTGGCGATGAGTGAGGTGTTCCAAAGTTCGAGGAACACTACAAAGAGATTTACAAAACACTACAGGACTTATTTTGTCCATTATTTTACTCCCCATTACTTCATCCATTCTTTGTTTCTTATTTCCTCTCAAATCCAGTGAATCCAGCAGACCATCAATTTCTTTAGATANGGTTGCGTATGTGTTGACGCGCTCTAAAATCAAAATAATAGCACCAAAATAAGGGTTATTATCTTTACAAATATTGGCTAGAAACAGAAAAAAAAGAGAGATTTAACAACGATGTATTCCTTTTATAACACAAACCCTAATAGGATAAAAACTACAACTTTAAAAACGTAAAAATAAAACGATAAGGAAATGAGAACTTCAAGCAGAATAATACTACCGTAACACGTTCGACATTATTTTATATTTTATGTTTTATTTCCAGAAAATAGTCTTTATAAAAAAAATCCTAGCTTGGCAGTTTGGCTTTCAGAAAGAAAGAAAATAATAATAATGAGTGTGACAAAAAAAAACACGTGAAGAAGACACACCATAAGGCCAGGGTGGAGAAAGGGACGCTGTAGGTGACATGGGCGTCGGGTTAGTCGAAGACGCTACATGGCGTCTTATTCACCAAGTTTTGCTGCTACGTCGGCAAACTTTATCCGGCTTGGAAGTGAGGAGGTAAGGTCGTTCAATTGGTGCAAAAGTGAACTAACTACACCAATGTTTGCAAAAATTACTGTCGTTTCGCGTTTGGAATGTTCATCTGGTGAGGTTTTCTTTTAAAAAAGAGTGTTAAAGCGAGATTTTTTTTTAAATTTATAATATTTAGCACCGCGTCTTACTACCCGTTCGGGTTATACGCTTTAAGTACTAATTACTCTAATGTATTAGGAATTGGGAAGGTTGAATTAGAGGAAGTGAACCCGCACTTGCGTGGAGGGAGAGTGGAAAACCATTTAGGTAAAACCACCCTCAGTTCACCCGACCGAGATTTGAACCTCGATCTCCCCGTCCTCAGCAGTTGAGCTCAACACGACTAGCGCGTTAGCCAACTACGCCACCGAGGCGGGTGACCTGTAATCACTTCCAATTCGTGCATGTGTTAACATACTGTCAGGTTAAATTCATATTCCCTTTAAATGTCACAATAACCTGTCGTTATTAATTAACATGTCATCTAGGTAATGATAATTAATTAGATTGTATTTCCTTCCATTCATATTTATGCTAGAAAAGGATTTGTTGATATTGATAGACATAATTGAAAATTTGTTCTGAACGTACTTGATGTTGAGGAATATTTATTATAATCTCTTTACTTGGTAATTTTAAAACAATAGGACATATTAAAAACAAGTGCACACATTGAAACATTTATAGACCATTTTGGGAATCGAACGCGAAACTCTTATTTCAGTAGGCAGACGCGCTACCGACAGAACTAATGTATCAGACATTTCTGTAATTAAGTTAGTAAACAGCTTAGTGTTAAACCTGCGTTCGTTCGTAATACTAAGCGTATTGTGTTAAGCTAGTTTGTAAGTCTCGTGTGTGTTTAGAAAGTTCACGTTAAATATATAAATAGTTAAAATGGGTTAGCCTATGTATGTGGTTTGTATAGTAGGATTTTGGAAGAAAGAAGTTTATAAAAAATACAAAGATATTTTTGTGGTGAACGTTATTAACATTTTAATATATTATAGGTATTGATAATGTAATTATATCAAAAGTGGTAGCTGCAGATCGCAAGATTTTACTCATGAATACGTAGAGTTAGTACAGTAGCCCCACGGCTTCTTTGGTGCTGACTGACAGCTTAAAAAAGTTACCAGACCAAATTATGTATCCCTACGCCGAACCAGATGATCTGCAAAAACATGTGTTTAGTAGCTGTCACTTTTGACAGTCAAAATTGAGGTATATACCTAAATTTTGAATGTCAGAAGTCAGCTGTGAGCTGTCAGTCAGCACCAAAGAAGCCATGGGGCTACTGTATGTCTGGTGACTTTTCTCGCCATCAGATAAGGTTCCTACTATTAAAACTGAAATGTATATTCGGCTATCGGCAGTCAGTTACGACAAAGAATCGCTACGCCATTTCACCAGAAGCGAGTAGAGAGGAAAAACAAAAGAAGAGATAAAATAAAAATAAATGCAAATAAAACAAAAGGGAATAACGCAAAAAAATAACAATGGAGTATCAAATATTTCAGTTTATTTTCATCCTTTTATGTAGTTTTTCAGAAACATAAATAAACAAAAAGGAAAAACAAAAAAATTAGATTTTTTTGTAGTTTTTTTTTATTTAAGTTGTAGAATAAACAACGATCTCGTTTCAAAGCACTGTGGAGAAGTTGATTGATAAACTGTGTAAACAATTAGAAACAAGGATGCTGCCACTTGCTTTTGACACTTTTACACATTACGTTATATTAGCGATAAGATAACAATTAGAGAGTTTATGTCTTTGTTTTATCATTTCTGGATTTCTGACAATGATGGATTACTATGAAATGGAATCCTTTGTTGAACATTACTTCGCGTTTTGTAAAGGTTCAAAGGAGAATAAAGTTAGTTAATTCAAGGAAAGTTCATATATTTAAGGTTTTATATATATATATATATAAAACAGATGAAGGGTACAGGATAAAAAAAAGAGGGAATATCCGGTTTTAATTCAAAGTGAGCTAATGTTGCCATCTGATAGTCAGAAGTTATTTATAACGCATTTTAGACTTTGGTTTAAAGAAGTCTCTGTCATTTTTAAATTACTACTAAAATTGTTTATTGGGGTCCTTATAAGGTTTAACGACGTTGACTATTTCGAAATTTTGAATCTATTTTGCGAAGTGCGTTGCATCTTAACTTGACGCACCTAAGCAGTATAAACACTATTATACATGGACGTCACTCTACAGAATAGAAAGAGAGGGAATGAAATTAAAAGTTAACTCTGAGAGGGCTCTTGTTTATGAGATGTTAACCCTTTTTCTCTTACTTTGACAAGTTCAAACACACTCTAATATTTTTGTCTTGAAAACATTAACTGGCTTCTTAATTTTACCATTTTCTTGTTTCCTATTCTAGATATCTGTAGGCTTCCACGGAATATTTTAATTTACATCCTGGCAAGAAGATTCCTACAGGATATTTTTGTGACTAAACCAAATAGCCTAAGTTGTAGCTGATTTATAAAAAAATATGTTTACCCAAAAACTCAAAAATTAGAAAAAAAATGGGGTGTGGCTGTGTCATGGACACGGCCGTGTGCTGTACGTGAATACGTTTATGTAACGGGTTATATTTTTTTTTAGATAAAATATTTTTATTTATGTATTTAGGATAAAAGCAAGGAAACAAATAATTATTGGGTTACAATATAACCTTATTAATTATAGGTCTGTGATACGAAAAGTACGAATACAACGCCAAGCTGTATTTTTGATAATATTTTTTTATTCTAACACCTTATTATATTCACTGTCACTACTTTAAACTAATGTTTTATATAAAATCGATAGATTTTGACGACAGCTGACGATTAAAACTTAAACGAACATCGTAGCTTCTCAGAATCAAAAGTTATACTAATTGCAAATCTCGATACGCAGCAAAATAACCTCAAAATGGCGGCGCTTCCCCCTCCACCGAGCGCGATGCGTCAATTTTCTCGCATATCGTAATGCATTTTTTGATCCTTTAGCTATCCAGTGGTATAATTTAATTTTGGATGTAGAGGATAGATTCGAAACTACAACGCCAAACTGTATCCCCAGATTTTGTTATCATTAGGTTTTTTGGATTGACCTCGTATGGTAGCAAATTTAAAGACGTATTCACGTCAAAAATGCTGTGACAATGTAGGACTATTTTTAGAGTTATTTAAGAATTTTTATTTTTTATTTTAATGTTATATCATTAAAACTCGCCGAGTAAAACGTAAATCCACTAACATGGGAAATACTATCTTGACCGGCGGTGACGTCATAGGTAGGCAAAGTCCTTAATATATAATAATTGTTGTATTGGAAAATTGGATAGTGTGACTTCCCCCCNCCCCCTCTTTTACCCTGTAACTTTAAAGTGTATTATATAATACGCTAATAGTTCTTAGAAAGAATTGAAATGTTCTCATTTGGTATCAGAATGTTTGTTTGGAGATAATTTTAGAGCATGCGCATATGCAAATTAATTTAAAATACTTTTTTATTTTCTCAAATCAAGACATAGGATTGTGATTTATCTTGAGATTATGACAAATTTTTACGTTTTATGTGAAACTGAACTAAAAAAAAAGTGGATTTCACAATTCTATAGATATCAATTACAATAGGCCTATATCTTTATTTATTTAAAATAAATTAATTTTTATTTAGTTTAAATAAATTATAGAAAATTCAATTTTTTGGGGAATTGACCTTGAAGACGGCATTCAAAAAGGAAATTTGTAAATTGTTTCAAGATAAATAAAATAAGTTTTCATTTTTACAAATAGTAAATTATTATTATTATTTTAGCACCGCGTCTTATTACGCGTTCGGGTTGTACGCTTAAATAGTAAACAATTTTAAGGTGATTAAAAATAATTTATGAAATTTTGAATGGTTTTAGATATATTTGAACAATTTAGCTTACAATTTTTACATAAAGAGTGATTATTGTGATTAACAAGAAGATGTGTTCGTTTTTATGAGTGAAACATATTTGAAGGTATTTTACTAAAAACCTTTTGTTTTGAAAATTTTCTACGAATCTATAAAACCTATTTGGGAAAGTTTGTACAAGTGTGTTTAACAATTTTTTTTTCATTTTTTTTTTTGCATTGCGTGTTGACTACCCGTTCAGGTTATACGAATATGTACTAATTATTAAGCTAGTAATCTTAAGGATGAAACCTGACTCGGTGGCGTAGTTGGCTAACGCGCTAGTCGTGTTGAGCTTGACTTCTGAGGACGGGGAGATCAAGGTTCGAATCTCGGTCGGGTGAACTGGGGGTGTATTTTCCTAAATGGTTCTCCATTCTCCTTCCATGCAAATGCGGGTTCACTTCCTCTAATTCACCCTTCCCAATTCCTAATCCATTAGTGTAGTTAGTACTTAAAGCGTATAACCCAAACGGGTAGTAAGACGTGGTGACATCCTGTGAGTGTGGGGAATGCCAGGCCTCCACCGTGGTTCGGATTCCACGTTAAACTGTAGGTCCTCCATTTCATCTCACAATCACCCTACCATTACACATTAGCGTAAGTGCGTATAACCCGAATGGGTAGTAAGACGTGGTGCTAATAATAATAATAATAATAATAATAGTAAGACGTGGTACTAAATATTATATTTAAGGATGAAAACGGTTATATTTATAAAAAGTGTAACCATATTTACGTGGAGGAAGAGCGTAAAACTGTTTAAACAAACTTTTACACCCGACTGAGATTCGAACCTCAATCTCCCCGTCATTGGTGGTCTAGTCTATTGCGAGAGTAGCGCGTTAGACCATGCGGCCACCGAAGTGGGTTTGGAGGAAATGATGACACATATACAGACGCAGATATGACCCTGTGTATACGACAAGCACTCACACCGTACGTTGGTAATACAAGCCGCATAATTGGTTCAACATAAACATTGCCTCGATAGAAATGTAAATGTCTCAACTTACCCGGGGAGGAATTACGATAGTAATTAGTCCTGATAAGTGACTCATTTATGTATAAATGACACGCCCAACCCTTATAATTTGTTTGAATTTTAATTTGAAAATAATCCGTGTGAGCGGGAGAATTGTATAAGGTGTGAATATCGCCTTGTTTGGTTTATCTGTGACAAAAATATCGGGATGTTTCGTTTCAGTAAGGTGTATACTGAGGGTGATATTTTTTTTAAATAGTTTCTCACTCTCCTTAAACAAAAAATTATCCGTAATTTTACCTTAAATTCTACCTTCCTCAACCTTAGTACCAATGAATCAAATAGCCAAAGCTATTATTTATGCGTTTTAATGAGGATTACTCCATATAGATATCATATTCTGAAAATTGAAAAATGACACCTGGACACGGGAATCGAACCTGGAACCTTTGGCTTAGTACGCCAATGCTCTGACCAGTGATCTATCCATGGGCTATGGGCACGGGACGAATCCTGGATAGCTCAGTGGTAAGAGCATTGGCGTACTAAGCCAAAGGTTCCGGGTTCGACCCCCCGTGTCCAGGAGTAATTTTTCAGAACTTAGTACAAATATCAAAATAACCCGGACTGCTAAGTTACACGGGGGTAGCCCACTTCGGTGGTTAAATGATCTAAGGCGTCACGTAAAAAGACTAAGACTACTTATGATGGGGGGCGGGGGGGATCGGGTGCATCGAAGGTAATTTTTTAAAAAAAATCCACTTTATTTCCTTACAAATGTGGGTAAACTTATTCTAAATGCAACTTCCCTCAACCCCAATCAATTAGCGTTATTAGTATTTAAAGCGTATAACCTGAACGGGTAGCAAGACGTGGTGATAAAAAAAAATGGGTTGATCCAAAAGTAGATCGAATTATTTTTAAAAAAAAAAAAAGTGATTTACATACCCCTCGGGCATAAACGATTATATTTTAAATAGTTATAATGTAAATCTCCAAACAAAATCGATGGCTAATATATAACATGTATTATGTGTGCATATTGTGCATGTGTGTGTCTGTGAATCAGACAGAGTAAACCTCATCCCACTTGATGGAATACAATCAAATTTCTAAATAAAAGCATTTATGGTTAATAAAATAAATTATAAAAGTAATAAGCAATTTCTTAAAAATATCTCTTAGGTTTGGAGTCAAAAGACAAAAGAAGGACAAGAACACAAAATGAGACGAGCGGAAAGACAGGAAGAGGACCTTCCTTTGAAAGCAACAACTAATTAACAATGTTTTTCTTTGGCCATCTTTCTAGTTTCTCGCAAACAAACTGACAAGAAAGAAGTAAACCTATTCTCTTAACGAGCTGATAAACTTTTCTCTAAAACAATCGGTTTATTTATAGAGTGAAAAAGAAGGGAGGGGTACGGTGTGTCTCTCCTTCTGTTCATTTAATATTATTATTTTTAAAAAGATTCTCTTCTTTCTGAAACTAAGCACAAAGCATATTTCTACGATGTACTATTATAAACCGAATGAGAATACGATCTATTCGAAGCCACAATGTATCGGTAAAAGTCACCCTTTAATAACTCATTAAGAAGCTGGGACGGTTAAGAAGAAAGTGATTATTATTTCACTCGAATAAATGAAATAATTTTCCGCCGGTTGCTTTACTTAAAACTCATTTTATTTTACATTTTCATTTTTTTTTTTTGTCAGACAGTGGAAATGACAATGACTAGAAACTTAAAACAAATCTTTTTTTTTTTACTTTTAGCCTTCTCTACTTTCCCCCCTCCTATATTCTCCACTCCATCTTGACATATTTTCGATAACAGTTGGCAGTTAAATCGGCTTAGCTTCTTTGCTGTACTTTTTTTTTTCAAATTATATAGTTTTTTATAATAAGCTTTGTTTACTGATAAAAACGTTTGAAGAAGAAAAAACGGTACACACGTTACAAGTCAAAGCATTTTTTTTAAAAATTTTAAATTATTATTAGAGGTAAAAATAACTTCAAATATAAACTAATCCTCCAATTCATAAATAAAATATGTATATTTAATAATGACATATTTTATTGCTTCGTATACAGCATTAACAATATTCAATATTACTTAAAGTTTGTTTGTTGGTTTGCCAGTTATTGGACCATTTATGAAAATTATATATATGTATATATATAATATCTACATATACAGCTATTTTTCCACATAATTTTACAAGCCGTCCAAACTCTACGCATTTTAATTAGGCGGGAGTTTGTGTAATTATTTTTGCAGTTCTTAAAGGAAAAATAAATCCAATATTTCTACAAGGTTGTCCTAGAATTTTTATGACAACGTTTTATCTTAATTTAAAAAGTTTTTCATCAAATGCTAATATTCTAATTAAAGATGTTCAAGAACTGTTAATATCCCCAAATGTGGAAAATTAAATTCTTATATTTTTACTGGAGCAATATTTGGTTTGTTTAGCCAAAAAAAAAAAAAAAATGTTTGCTATGAAAATTGCACAAACAATGACTTTTTTTTCTCTCGTCCCCTTCAATCCCATCTTGAAGTTGTTTTTTTAAAAAACGTAACCAAGTTTAAAATGGTCCTCCACATTTTAGAATTAAAGCTCAGTCTCTAATAGCAAGCAGATTATTGACAAAGTTGGATCTCTTGTGCTCCATCCAAACATTGTTTAAAACACACACAGCTTACACCAAACTAACGAGTAGAGTAATTCAGTTTAGAAGAAGCTTCAGTTATATTATCATTATCCTAAATATTATTTCTGTCGTCAACACTCATTTTTATCAACTAATACAAAGTCTACAGCGATGAATAAGGTATCAGTGGATAGGATTTTTTTTACAGACCTCTGACATAGCATACTCAATTTACGTTAAAACACATTTTTTTTTAATTTAAGAAAAAGAATCTAATAATAATTTTGTATTAGTTACCAAAAATGAACTCTCTTTGCTATTTTGTGTCTACACTTCACTGAGTATTTAATTTCAACAACCCAACACCCGCCTCGGTGGCGTAGTTGGCTAACGCGCTAGTCGTGTTGAACTCGACTGCTGAGGACGGGGAGATCGAGGTTCGAATCTCGTTCGTGTGAACTAGGGGTTGTTTTTCCTAAATGCTTTTCCACTCTCCCTCCACGCAAATGCGGGTTCACTTCCTCTAATTCAACCTTCCCAATTCCTAATCCACTAGCGTAATTAGTACTATAAAGCGTATAATCCGAACGGGTAGTAAGACGCGGTGCTAAAAAAAAATACTAAATCATTTGGGGGTGGGGGGAAGCATATAATTATTATAACATGTGTGGTATTATATGTATCACATTTTGAAGTTATTGATAATTGAGTACCAGCTACCTAGATAACTATGAAAATAGTTAGTTCGAATTTTGGATATCTCGAATTCTTTTTAGATATCCCTTGGACTTTGAATAAAAAAGGTTCTACCATATTAAATATAAAACTCCAAACTGGAAATGTCCTCTTTGAGAGCTATTAATATAAACGGAGTTTGGTTGAAATTCAAGAGCCCTGTAGATACATAACGCTCGATTGAGTCAGAAAAAAATAAAGAATACTTCATGTATTGGCAACGTGAAGTCCCCCAACCCCCCTCCCCTGCTAACCCACCAGCAGCCAGTCAGGCGGCAAAGCCAATGGATGTATCAGGACTTGGAGATATCTGCAGGTCTTATGTCTGTCTGCAGATAAGATGCCATCAAACACCTCTATCCTACAACAACGAACGATACACGATTCCTTGGCACGGCTCAGTTGGGGGAGAGGGGGAGGATGAAGTGGTGGGCAGGAGGGGGAGGTGGGGAAGAAGGGGGAGGGTGAAGTGGTGGGGAGGAGGGTGAGGTGGGGTGGGTTGGGAGAGGGGGGGGAGGAGGGGCTGACGCCATCCCAGAGACATTCTACTACAGGGGCGTCATCAAATATAAGTCCTTTCCAATATCTCAGTGGTTTGAGAGACTACCCTATATGCTATTTTAAGCTAATGGTTTTTAAGGAGTAGGAAGGTTATATTTAAAGGAAGTGCACCCTCATTTGCGTGGAGGTGGAGAGTAAAACCATTTGGTAAAAAACCTCAGTAAGTCCGACCGAGATCAGAAACTCGATCTCCCCGTCATCGGCAGTTTAGTCTACTGCGAGAGTAGCGCGTTAGACCACGCGGCCACCGAAGCGGGTAACATTAAAATAAATCAACTGAATTAAATGTAGATTTTTTTAATAATTGCATTGAATTAGTAAGTAATAAGTTGTTTTTATTAATTTTTAACATTTTAAACCTTGTCAATGTTGATAAATAATTATTCAGCTAGTTAGTCGAAGTCCGATACCTTAGCTCAGTCGGTAGCATGGCTGTATATTGAACTAAGAGTCCCGGATTTGATTCCTGTCATGGCTGAAAAATTTAGCATTGGAGGAATGTGGGTTTACCCTTTGAAATTGATGAATTAACGGTAGGGGGCTGGGTGTTGTGTCTGCTCTCTACTTAAGGTATAAGTCGTTTATTGATATAATCAGTCTATTCATAAAGTGCAGGTTAAACACCTTAAATAAATGAACAAACAATATTAACTTAAGGTTGGTACAGATTTCTATTTGAATTGTATCTACAGAGAAAAGAACGATATAATAATGTGGGTATTTCATATTTAATCTTTTGCATTTAAAATGATTGTATTACATTATGTGATCAACATTGTTTTGTTTATTATTATTATTATTATATTACTTAACTTTCTGGGATCATGCGGACCACCAGTTATCCAAGGACTACAATTTAAGAAACAGATAAGTAAGGGATACGTTGTGCTGTATATATGGATTATTAGACAAGTTGTTTTTCTAGAAAAATGCGTGAAAAGTGACTTTCCTTATTTTCTCCCTGTACACTTCATTATGTAAACCTCTACTATAATAAGTTTCTAATCATCATTATTATTATTATTATTACCCGTTCGGGTTATACGCACTTAGGCTAATATGAATTGGTAGGGTGATTGTGAGATGAAATGGAGGACCTACAGTTTAACGTGGGATCCGAACCACGGTGGAGGCCTGGCATTCCCCACA
>CABEEJ010001612.1:0-146781 GCA_901482245.1 Timema douglasi
GATATAATTCCAACGTGGCACCCAATTACATAAATAGTGAACTTTTTTCTTGTAGGTGTTCAATCAATTTGATTGACACGCTACACATGTATTCATGCACTAAAATTGTTATAACAACTTTTATACCTGTTAAAAAATGTTTCGTACAGTCAAAATCGCACAGTAGATAACCTTTTCTGTTATATAATTATTTTTTCCTGGGGAATTATTGTACATTTGATAAATAAAAATACTTGATTAAAATACATATAAATTAAAATCATAGTAGAATGAATCCAAAATATATTTTAAAATTAGAAAATTAATACTTACTTATTCTATTGGATTAGGAACTCGAAAGACCATTGCCACAATTACAAAATTACACCACATATCCCTATCTTGAGCTAGCTCTATTCAGTTCATCTCATTACACCCTAATTTTTTAAGGTCCATTCTAATGTTATCCCCCCATCTGATTCCAGGTCTTCCCAATGGTATCTTCCCGTTGGATTCACCAGTCATTACCCTGAACAAGATTATAGAATCTCCCTTTCGCGCTGCATGTTTTGCCCACCGTAATCTACGAGATTTGATTATCCCAACAATGTATTGTTATCATTAAAGGGTGTGTAACAAATCATTATGTAAGCTCCTACAATTGCCAATAGCCTAATTCCTTTTGGACCATAATCTCCCCAAGCAATTACATTAATATTAATAATTAATAAATTATTAAAATAAATCATATTGGTTGGCACAAAGAATAAATGTAAAACTCATCTGGTCTAGTTTTCTGGTGACGGGGAAGTAGGAGTTAGAATTCCAGGTGGGGGTATTTAGGGAAATTTGTACTAAAGAGTTCACCATTATACCTCCAAGTAAATATGAGTATATTTCCTATAAAATGCTACCTTTATCATCCTGTTGTGTTTTGACCTCCACAAAGGGCTCTTCTCTCTACTCGTGCTTCACAAACTCTTACACGCTCTGTTGCTGGGACCTACCTGTCGATGGGCCGCGGTGCGGTCGACTTATTCCCCACTTGGACTTTTGTTGGAGGTGGCCCTACTGAGAGAGCCAAGGTCACCGCGTTTTCGGAGTCCATGGGCATCGTACTGTCAAAACCAAGAGAGGTTCACAGTTCCTTCCCTTGAAGCACTACGGACTCCGTGGGTCAACCAAATCAATGGTTTCCGAGTATCTAATAGGGTGGAGAAAAAAAACCTATTACCGGTTTTCATAACCACATTTGGATGGTTAAAAGGAGTTTCAAAACTAGGAAAACTATATAAACTCAGCGTTTTTTGTATTTTCTGGGACTTACGATGGACACCAAACTGATCTGTAAGCTACAATTTAATGAAAGACCTACGAAGGTGAGGCAAGGGCTAGAGTGCCTAAACCTACTGCTGAACAGGCGCAGGGCACTGTCCACGATGAATGGACTGACACTGCACAATAAGTTTCTCAGGCCAATTCTCAATTATGTGCGTCCCACTTGGGTCTACCTGGTGGAAACTTATCTAACGAGAATGCAGGCATTCCAGAACCGGTATCTGAGGATCGTTGTTGACGCCCCCTGATAGGTTCACAACGTGACTTTTAACCGGGAGTTGGAGATGCCTACCAGGACCACTTCTGGGAGTTTACGCAGTCCTTCTACAACAAGCTTCCTGGTGCCACCAATACTCTTATCCAAATGCTTGGGATCTACGTCATCCACCTTGATGGGTGCCACCAACGCCCAAAGCCCTGTTCGGATAAGCGAGATGTGTAAAACAATAGTCAGTGGCAGTCTCTCATACAGCACCCCCCCTGCCCCCCTACAGGGTATTGTCTCCACAACTATCTCTAGAAACCCCTATTTAGTTTGCTAATTTATTTGTTCCACTAATATTAATCTTTATATTTTTCTTGTACCATCAATAATATGGTGTGGGAAATTAGTTTATAAATATTATATTTTGCCTTCGTGCTGGCCTTCTGGGGGCATTAGAGCGTGCAAATGTGTGACTATGACAGCGACTATTTGCTGCAAAAGCCCTGACCAGGGAGGTCGTAGCAGTCATTTGCTGGTGGAAACTGCAGAATGCGGCAATGATGCGTACGTTATCACAAATATTCAAAAGACTTGCTTCAATGCCAGCAACACTGCAGAGGGGTGCCATGCAGAAGTAAATGGCCAATGGATTTTTCGTCAGATTCTGTAGACCGAGTAAAGCGCTACGCGTGCGTTGACAACTTGTGCAAGTCTGTAGATGGACAGGGGCTGAGCTCAGACTCAGACCTCTTATTATTGCATTGAAAGTTGAGTGAGGGGTTGAATGAAGAATCCGAAGGGTTTCAGACCGAAACTCCTTGTCGAAGGGTGAAGGCTGGCCACTCCAAGAGACTTCCAGCGGGCAACGTTAGCCATTTAGGTGGTGCCTTTGATGGTGGAAACATGAGAATAGATGGCCTGGGCCAGAGTGTGCCTGAGTCAGGTTGAGGTGGGAAGCAGTAGAAACTTAAGGGTAAGCAAACCACCCACTCTCAACTATGATATGTCCCCAGTGGTTATGAACCTGACAACAAGGTCAAGAGAAAGATCCCACCCATCATCCTATGTGGTGTGGATGACTACTCACAGGTAGCGAGAACCATTAGAGCTGAGCTTCAAGAAATGGTGGAGGCCGTAAGGCAGCTAGGAGATCGTGTACGTCTCCATTGTGGTTCAGAGAGAGTTTAACGCACCACCCAAAGGGCACTGTCCAGTCTTGGGGTCCAGCACTTGTCCTTCAAGTTGGGCAAGGAGCGGCTTGTCAGGGTTGTGTTAAAGGGACTTACTACCAACGCAAAGTTGGATGATGTCCAGGGAGTGCTTGTGGAGATGGGATTCCCCATTAAAATCAACACCCAGTTATTCTCCCAATATAAATGGGACCAAAAGACCGGAGATAAGTAGAAATGGCCAAACTTCGTTATCTCTCTAACTCCCGGGGAGCATACTGAAAGGTTGTAAAATTGTACTGGCCTGTGCAGGCTCCGCATATCGGTGGAGAAGTACAAGTCCTCTGGTGGCCCTATTGACTGCAAGAACTGAAACCGGTTCGGTTATGTGCGAACGGATAACTACACCAGTCCAAAATGTGGGTTTTGTGGTTACAGCCACTAGAGGGGTGGATTCCTTGAGGAGAGGCGTTCTCCCCCAAAGTGCCTGCTCTACTCGGGAACTAACTACTCAGCCTGGTGGGGCTGCCCTACGTACAAGACCTTACGAGGGGCAGAGATGGAACGAGCCTCATATGTTCGTAAAGGGAGAACAAATAGCCTATGTGAAGGCTAGAAGTTCTCGGGGCACGTTGCAGAACGGAAGGTGACCGTGACTCCTGCTTCAACACCAAAGTCACTTGTGAAATCCTCCTCCAGTGCGTTGTAAGGAAAACCAACCCCTACATCAGACTGTGCTCCCACCAAAGCCGCAGTCCTGGAGCCAGCTCTAAATGGATCATCTTCCCCTTCGATCAAGGTTTTGTCTGAGACCGTCCCTTGCCCTCCCTATCCTTGCACCCCTTCCCCATCTCCTGTTACTCCCACTCCTGCACCATCTTACCTCTCAATACCCATTCTTCCACTCGTTTCCCCTCCTTCTCTTAACCCCACTTCAGAGGGTGAAGCTGCCAAGCTAAATACTTGTATTGAGCTGCTCAAATAGATATTTGGGCTGGATCCTTGGGACTTTTCATCTAGTCTCGTGGCCACCTGGTCATGAAGTAATTTATCCTTTATTTGGTCTCCCATGGCAGCATACCCAAATAGAGGACTACCAGTGATGAAGGAGTGCAGTGTCACAGTCCATAACACTAATGGAGTTGCGAGGAAGAAGGCTGAGCTTGAAAGATTCTTGTCCAGGCATCGTATCGATGTTGTTCTGTTGGAGAAACCCACTTTCGTCCTGCAATGGGGCTCTTATTCTCAGAGTTTATCTGTCATTGGAGCAACCGATTGGGGTATGTGGCCAGGGGTAGGGTGGCCACCTTAATACGAAGGGGCCTCAATCATCACGCCATCTCGCTTCCTCCTATCCAAGACATGGAAGCATCGGCAATCACATTGGTGACTTCTATTGGCACAATGCGTCACATATCCATCTACTTCCCTTCACAGTGTCGGTTCAATGGAGCTATAGGAGCAGACATGGAAGCGTTTCTACGAGGTAACATGAGTGTTTTAATCGGTGGGGATTTCAACGCAAAGCACTCTCCATGGGGCTTAAGGATTAGGGGTGCTGGGGGCAGATTGCTCCGCAACACCATGAACAAACATGACCTGGAGGCCTCCAGCCTTCCCATCTCCACCTCTTACCTCCGCTTACCCTTTTTGTTTGTTCCTTGGTAGATAGAAAATGAGACTAGTGGGCGTGCACATACCGATTAAATTGGTGTCGGCGCCAGCACCGATATCTTTGTTGGCACCGACACCATTGGGAGTTGCTCTACACACAAACACACACACAAAAGGTCGCTGCCAGCGCTTGATAAGGGGGGAATTTCGAAAGGTTTGCAAAGCAATCCACACTGCTCCCGTGTTGAAATGAAGGCTTCTTTTGTTGTATTTGTTCATCTTTGGAGGAGACGATGTCAAAAACTGAGAGGAAGAGAATATTGGGAACATTTTATAATTTCTATTCTACAAGCATGCACTTTAACATATAAGATACATTCTATCCAACAACTCTATTACACAACTAAAACTATATAAAGCCTTATTACAAAGAAAAACAAAAGTGAAAGCACCTAACCTCTCTAAATAAGGAACCAAAACAATTCCAGATCACATATGGAGACGGGTGTGCCCCTGCTCTGCGCACCTAGATCCGTGTATTTATCGAGAGGGACTCCGGCAATACTCCAACATATTGATGGTCGTCTCGATAACTTTGTCTCATCAGCATCGTGTACTACCTGGCCATAAGATAACATGGAATGTCAGCACCACTGATATTGACGCTGGCACCATAACCAAATCTATCGGCAAATGTACGCCCAGCCTGATACGAGAGTGACGCCTTTGGTTGTTCGGCCACTGAAGCTGTATTAGTGTAATCTAATGTGAATGTCCTGGGCGGGCAGTGAAATGTGGAACAATAAATAAATAATACATTGAAATATATAACCTTTAGTAGTAAATATTTATAAAATATACTCAGTGATTATCTACCCTAAAGTAAGCAACATAGTATGAAATCTTACGACCCAAGGGAACAATATCCAAGTAAAACGTGACTGCAGCCAATGGGTCCAAACCAATCTACACAAATGTGAACAAAAAATAGGGTCATATGTACCGAGATTTAAGTTCGGTTTAAAAGAGCCAAGTTAAATCATTCGGTTACTTGCCTCAAGCTTCTTATCACCATATTAGACTTGAGACATGTAGAGAAACATGCTATTTTTGAGAGCACTTGAGTACCAAGTAACCTGCTAATGGAACAAGTTGAGGGTCAAGTTGAATGAGCAGGCTATTTGGCAGACCGGCTTTTCTACCTTCATCCTACTTGCTCCAACTCTAACATCTAGGAAATTGATGAACATACTTCAATGGAAACCTGGCGGTCTAACGGTAGGTGTCAAACTTCTGTGCTGGGGTCTGGGGTTTAATCCTCGGTCTCAGCACAGATTTATCTGAATACCAAACCCTTCCTTCACCTCTGACAAGACGTGTATTAATAACAACTTGTGAATGTGTGGGATGCCAGACCTCAACCGTGGTTTGGATCCCACGTTAAACTGTATGTCATCATATTTATCTCACAATCACACCACTAATACATATTAGCGTAAGTGCGTACAACCAAAACGGGTAGAAAGACGCGGTGCTAATGATGATACTACTACTACTACTACTACTACTACTACTACGACGACGACGACGACGACGACGACGACGACTACTACTACTACTACTAATAATAAAATGCTTCAAAAAGATACACGCTAATTTGACTTGCCTATTTATGTGCCTCGTGTAAACTTGCCCTTTCCTCCTTCCTTGCCCCATGTAAATTCACCCTTTCCTCCTTACTTGCCTCGTGTAAACTCAACCTTTCCCCCTTACTTGCCCCATGTAAGTTCACCCTTTCCTCCTTACTTGCCTCATGTAAATTCACCCTTTCCTCCTTACTTGCCTCGTGTAAACTCACCCTTTCCCCCTTACTTGCCCCATGTAAGTTCACCCTTTCCTCCTTACTTGCCTCGTATGAACACGCCCTAGGATCCAAACTTAGAAGACGCTGAAAATTAAATGAGAAGGATACAGAACACAACAGATTTGGTCACGTGAATCTCTTTTTTCAAGCAAAGAGCATTCTCTCTGTCTCTCTAGCTCCAAGCTTACGTCTCGTTCCCAGAGCAAATCGGATTATAAGTAGAGAGAAAAACATGATCTGTTATGTGCTCAAATCCTTAGACATCCACAGTGCGGCTAGAAGCAGGATTAAACGAGAGAATGTTACGTATTTACTTTAAGAAATAGAGCCTACTTACAAACACAGAGTTTGTCAACGTCACCTAGATATGCTACGAAGCAAACAATCTTAAGAGCGCATGAAACAGTAAATTAAGTATACTATTACGCTTGAGTCAGAAGTCACATTAAAGTAAAATTTTCTGCATTATTAATTCAACCACAGTGAAATTGGGACTAGTTTATTAAATATATTCTAACATTTTTGAGGACTTTATTAGTATAAGATAAAACAATTTGACTTTTCTCAATCCCACTATTTTTTTATTTAGAACACAAAAATGTGCACGCACGACATTATGACACCTTGTTTGAGCTGTACTACCTTCTTAAACTACACACTATCTGTGGGGTTGATTGGGCTCTTAAGGTACCACATATCTTAAGGAAGATATCCTCACATTACAGCATTTATTATGAAAATAACAATTTTGAATAATTCAAACAACTCAAGTAATCCTCAATTTTAACAAAAAAATGTATTATGCTCTTTTCATTCCCAACCGAGCTTCAAAACTCATTTGGCCTATGCGAATATAAATTAATTACTCTAATGTATAAGGGATTAAGAAGGTTGAGTTTGGAGTAATATACGAGTTTACGCATTTACGTTGAGGAAGAGTACGGAACCATAATTTTATGAGTCACTCTCAGGAGTTCAAGACTAGATTTGAACCCCAACTCCCCATAAACGACAAAACAAACTAGATGAGTCTGGTGTTTAATCCCCGTGCCCACCAATAATGGTTTGAGTAAGGAGTTAATTTATAATTTTTTACTATAGCTCTATCTAAAATGTTAAGAATTGCCAGATTGTTTCAAATCACACATTAAACTATTAATGTATCCATTCACAAAATTTTCTGAAAGGAATTTTATTTGTATAATATTTACCATTTACCCCAAAAGGGAAGAAAACAATGGCCTTGTGAAAGTACGCTATATTTTTTTGTGATAAATAGTTACCAGATTATTTAATTATTGTTGCCACTATAGGGAGATTTTTTAAAAATAAATAGATTGCTTCATGCAAATGTAAAAATATGCGAATGGACCAGAAGGATTGTAAAACATGGTGCACACAAATAAAATATTAGTTTACTATTGCTTAAATAATTTTTGTTTGTACTAAATATTTTAAGCCTGAACAGTTTTGTGTTTATGTTTGAATACAATAAAACCATTCACATATATTTGTCCTATGTTTCAATACAAATGAATTCTAGACCCATGGTCTAGCATGTAGCAGTAAGCCCTGTAGTCCTACTAATAGCACAGTGGAAAACACGAGGGTTCATAGCCCTACCAGTAATAACATATTAATGAATCAGAAGGTAGCCAGAGCAAACAAACTTTGAATGGCATCTCGTGTTTACACGCTGAAGTTGGTTTTAAAAAATGAATGTGTTCTTATTGATTCATGTCGACCCAGTTTGAAATGTTAGATATTTCAAAGAAACCAAGGAACCTGGATACTTTTGTTTGGAAACATTACCTACCTAATCAACAACGAAACGGGACCATTTTAAAAGGGTTTTAAAATAACTACACCTTAAAGCACCTACTGCCCCCAATTTGTTTAAACAAACTTACTCTATGTCGGCATTAGAAACTTTAAAGTTCATTGCCACAATTATAAAAGTAGGCCATCTGTCCCTATCCTGAGCTAATTATATCCAATCCACCTCATTACACACTGTATATTTCAGATCTATTCTAATGTTATCCTCCCATCTGCGTTTAGGTCTTCCCACCGGTCTCTTCCCATAAGAAGGTTTGCCAGTTAATTCCTTGAACGTGGTTCTAGTTTCTTAAATTCGCACTAAATGTTCAGCCCATAGTAACCTGCGATATTTGATTACTCTAAACATTTCTGATGTTGATTACAGAATATTTAACTTATATTTATGTAACATGCTCCATTCTACATTACTTTCACCCCATTTTGCACCAATTACTTTACTTAATTAGTTTTTTTCGAAAACCCAAATTTTATTCTTGTCACATAAAATAAAGTGAGATAGTAAGTTTCGAAACCATAAAAAAAACACGGTAAAACTAATGTTTTGTTTATTCTGAGTCTTACAATCCTTGATTACAGGCGAGGTGCTAAAAACTTACTGACCCCATATTAAGCATGCATTTCTCAACAGTGCTCTTTTCCTAATCTCCACTCTAATATCGTTAATATTAGATGGAATTGTTCCTAAACATTTAAACTCAATAACCCTGTCAAATGATATGTTGTTCTCAATAATCTATAAATTGTTGTCCTCTATTTGTGTAATCTGTGTGATCATGTACTTAGTCTGGCCAGCGTTCACATCTAAGCCTATTCACCCGCTGACCTCTAAAAACATTTCTGAATTTCTTGGGACAGTTTCTTTCCTATTCTTACCTAGCAAAGCTAAATCATCTGCGTTTTTTTAATAGCTGCTTTGTTCAGTTTTAAGGTCAAGCCTACCCCTTTCTATTATATTATCCTTATAGCACACTCTATTAATATTTTTTTAGCACCACCTCTTACTACCCGTTTGGGTTGTACATCTATGTACTAATTTCACTAATGTGTTAGGGATTAGGTAGGTTGAATTTTAGTTGAGGTGTAACTGCATTTTTATGGAGGGAAAGTGGAAAACCATTTAGGAAAAACCACCCTCAGTACACCCAACCGGGATCGATCCACAATTTCCCCATATTAGGCAGTATAATCTAGTACGAAAGTAGTGCCTTAGACTATGCGGTCACCAAAGTGGGTAATTCGACATTATAAAGTAATGGGGAAAGTGAACTGCCTTATTTCAATCCATTATGTTTATATACCTTTTTTTATATGTGTTTATTGCCTTTGTATACCTAAGAATGCAAAAGTATTTACTCAGATAAAAACACAATTAAGAGTGATATAATAATATTTAGTAGCTATAGCAATTAAGTATTAAAAAAAGTCGATGGATAAAAAAGAATTAAAATCCAGTGGCTTAGGGAAGTAGAAAATGGTTTTCAAATCCCCCCACACTACTTAGGATATAAATAAATGCTCAGTAGTGGAGGCTATGGCGTTAATTAGATTGGTCTTTGAGTCACACCTGTACCTGCACAATTACATCATAGTGGTAGCATGCTATATATTTTTGCCGCTCTCTCTCTCAATTGGCGCAACCAAATGCTGCTCCCTCAGTCCAAGCTGCGAACAAGTCTAATTTGTGGAAAGGCTTGTAGAAATGAACTCCATTTTTAAATGATCAAGAATGAGTTCAGAATACATTATCATTTTATAATGTATGTATTAACTATTTTATATTAACAAAAAATACGTCTTCCAATTTTAAACTCTATCAGTGGCACAGTAATAGGGGGCGCATGGATACATTTAAAACAGATTACATTTTAATTGATGAGTTCATAATGTAATATATTACCACTAAAATTACTAGATAAAATTACTGCCTGTATATTAAAGAGAAGTGATTTAGCTATATTTGTGCAGGACGATATTGTGAACAGTGTAAAAAATCTATACATAAACTAAGATATTCTGCATCTAATTACCTTGAAAACATCCTCTAATAATCATATAGAGACATTCAATATTCAAATATGTTGGCTCTCTTCACCAAACATGCAATAATTTTACACGTAGTTCCAACCCCAAAACAAATACTTGCACCTCTGACAATTACCAGTGGTAACATTGGATGTTACAGTTATACTATTTTCAGAAGAAAGGCATACCATGACAGAAAAGTACCTAGATCTACTTACACGTATTCATACATCGAGTCATGAGTTCCGAAGGTGTCACTTTTTATAGATATTATTAATACTTATAAAATAACACTATGAGTATAGTAAATTATCTAAAAAAGTTTGAGTCTTCTTAAAGACCCTTCCTATAAAAATTGGACTCTTTCACACTTTGCCGACCCCTTCTCTCAGTTCTACCTGCACTAGACGTTAGTAATATTGTTTTAATTTATGTTGAAGCCTGTCGGTAAATATAATTGGTATTCTATAATTAAGTATGGTGCTACATTAGTTGGTAATCTCCACACTGAATAATATATCGGTATCTTCTAGTGGCGTTTGCCAGTAACGAAGAGTTTGGGGCTTGAGTCTCAACCGAGTACTGAGAGGGATATTTCCCTAAATAATTTTCATCTCTTCCTTTACGAAAATGAATGTACGTTACCTCTAAATTCTACCTCCCTCATCCCAAGCTCATTAGTTTAAATATGTGGACAGTTTGCGCGTATAGTAAAACATGGTGTACAAAAAAAGAATATTCAAAATAGTTAATTATGGCACTAACAAATTATTGTGCATTAAAATCAAGATTGTTAATGCGTTGGTTATCTGGTTTGAAACTTTCATTCATCCCTTCAGGAAATTTCTTAAATTTTTGTTTCCAAGCTACCTGCATTGCTTAAGTGTATATCGTGAATTCCGAAAGGTAATTATTGAACTTATTGTCCGACAAACATCGCTAAATAATTCTCCAGATAAACAAGTTAGAAAAGAAAGTTAGCTTGTGATGTGATGAATGATTACATTTTATATCAAATTGGAGTACCTCTAGCCCAGATAATCAAGCAGAATGTGTCCCCCCGCCCCCCCCCCCCACGTCTTGATACCCATTTTAGCTATACGCACACATTAATAATAGTTGGTTGGATTATATAGTAAAATAATATTTCTTTGGAAATTTTGTGATCCAATACTAAGCAATATAATAACATTTTCACAAAAAACAGTACAATATGAATATCGATGGTAGGTATTTGAGACATGCACTGAGGGGGGCTAAGGCCCCTTCAATGGGAAAACATTGTTTAATTATTTGATTTTCGAAAATTGGTGATATACAGTGTGATACCTCAAAACGTTTGCAAGAGTTAGTAGAATCAGAATATATATGTTACACTTGTAAAAAATTATCATGGGGGTGCTACGGCCCATCCCAAAGTAAAAATAAGTAGATTATAGAGCTTTGTGTCATACAATTTTGTGATTTCTTGAAATTTTCATGGAATAGAGTAACTTATAATCCAACTGACTATGTCACACATGTGAATAATTATCATGGGGGAGCTATGGCCCCCTTAAGGTAAATGGGGGAGCCATGGCAAACCTTTGAATTGAAATTAATATTATGCAATGAATAAAGAGAGATCAAACAATGCTACTTACTTTGGTATTGTTATGGTTATATCAGAGAATGCTGATGTACCTAATATATAATTATGTGCTCCATAATGTACATTTTGATTATCTTAACACTGCGATATCTCAATGTCGTACAGACTTTTGTTTCGTATAAGTTTCAGAATACTTGGCATAATATAACAATAAATATTTTGTATAATCTGAATACTCTACACACTACATAACAGAGTACAATCCAACTATGTCACACATGTGAAAAACTATCATGGGGGAGCTATGATCCCCTTAACTTAAATTGATACTGTGGTGTTGCCTGGAGATCCTCACATAATAATGGCTCAACTTACATTCTGTAACTCTACTAGTCCTATTTTCACTTTTTAGTGATGAGTTTTTCAAACACTATCCAGATGAGCGATTGCAATGTGAAGGTTTCGCACAGAAACTTTGTGTTTCTTGGACTAAAAATAACCTTTCTGCGGTTCCACAGGATCATAAGGAACTAGAAGAAAAACTCAGACAACAGGAAATATACCAAAAAACGGAAAAGTTTAAATTGGAAATGTGCTCATCAAGACCAACACTTGCGATGTATCTCTCTCTCTCTTTCTCTCTCTCTCTCTCTCTCTCTCTCTCTCTCTCTCTATATATATATATATATATATATATATATAATAAACCTTTTGCTTGTTCAGCTTTAACGTTGTCGTGTAAAACTTACTCGGGGTAATTTGATTGCTCTACGTAGATCCTGAATGTAAACTAAACACTTGTGTTTGTGGATGAGTAGCTCTGTTGTGCACCCATTTGCACACAAGTGATTTTCACGTTCTCAAATGCTGGAATTGCCTGGCGCACTGGGGTTGTTTAAATAAATTCATTATTGAATGTCCAGTAGTGCTCAAAGAACCGAATGATATTGTTAACGACAAAATACAGTTTCAAGCATTTATTTAGATCAGAACATATTAAAAGTAGGTTTTGGCACAAACACACGATTGATCTTTGAAATTTCATGAAACGTGATTACAAATAGATTGGCAACCATTGTTTTTAGAGATTTGAACAAATTATTGTAGTATATAATTTGTTATTATTAAAAAAACAAATTAGGCCATGTCTGAGATTTTTGATTGTTCGTTAAAAATAGATCAGGTGAATTAGTATTACCCTTAAATAATATGTATTTAAAATATCACATTTTATATTAGCCTAAGTTATGTTACTAAGAAAATATGTAGTTTTTTAAAAAAATATTTGGTGATAATATAGTTGAATATCGAGATATATAAATACAGACTTAAATCTGATCGAGTATGTTAACGTTCATACGAAATTTGGCTTACATTTAAAACTTAATCCAAAAATATCAAACAATAAACTTAAGATATTGTTTCTTATGCTAGCTCATGAACCAAATGTTTCTCATGTCATTGTAAACAACATATGTGTGTTTTATTGCACTCTATAAAATAAGTGTATCACACCTATATCAATAATGTGTCCCTCATGAGTTTCTATTCATCATTTTTGTTTCTTATGTCACTGTATCAACAATGTTTGTTTCATGTCACTATATCAACCATGTGTGTCCCATATCACTAAATCAACCGTGTGTGTGTGTGTCCCACGCCCCTGTATCAACCATGTGTGTCCCATGTCACTGTATCAAACATTTGTGTCCCTGTCATTGTATCAACAATGTTTGTTTCATGTCACTATATCAACCATGTGTGTCCCATATCACTAAATCAACCGTGTGTGTGTGTGTGTGTCCCACGCCCCTGTATCAACCATGTGTGTCCCATGTAACTGTATCAACCATTTGTGTCCCTGTCATTGTATCAACCATGTTTGTTCCATGTCAGTGTATCACCCATATGTGTCCAATATCACTAAATCAACCATGTGTGTGTGTGTGTTTGTCCCATGCCCCTGTATAAACCATGTGTGTCCCATATCAATGTTTTAACCATGTGTATCTTATGTCTCTTTATCGACCCTGTGTGTCACAGGTCACTGTATCAATCATGTGTGTCTTATGTCACTTTATCGACCCTGTGTGTCACAGGTCACTGTATCAATCATGTGTGTCTTATGTCACTTTATCGACCCTGTGTGTCACATGTCACTGTATCAATCATGTTTGTTCTATGTAACTGTATCAACCATTTGTGTCCCATGTCACTGTATCAACCATTTGTGTCACAGGTCACTGTATCAATCATGTGTGTCTTATGTCTCTTTATCGACCCTGTGTGTCACAGGTCACTTTATCAACCATGTGTGCCTCATGTCACTGAATACACCATGTAGGTCCCATGTCACTGTATCAACCATGTGTGCCTCATGTCACTGAATACACCATGTAGGTCCCATGTCACTGTATCAACCATGTGTGCCTCATGTCTTTGTATCAACTATGTGTGTGTACGCTCAGAGATGCCAGGAAATTCCTCGCCACCCACAACATTGAAGATTGCAAGTAGTGAATAGCTGCCATGTTATTTTTGTTCTGACTGAATGGAAGAAAAAGAGCCAGACTGTCTCCCGCCCACGCACGGCTTGAGCTATATCCGACAGAATTTGTGTATCTGTTCTCTCCGTGAGATGAAAATGTGTGTGTGGTGAGCCCGACTCTATTCAACACTGCTTATAATGTGGTGCTAAACAATATCCTGGCACGGCTCAGGTCTAGGACGTGCGTTGAATATTTGACAAATAATTAGTCCTCTTTAGCTCTGGTGAAAGAATTATAGTCCTTTATAGTTCTAGAAGAAAATTATAGCCCTTTATAGTTATAGTGACAAAGTTACTTTCCTTTAATTTTCTACTTACTATTTTTATGTTATGGCACTTCGTTACCTGGTGTTATAGAGGTAAGGTGTCAGATTTCTGTACTGGGGGTCCGTGGTTCAATCCTCGTTCCCACACAGATTTATCTGATTGCCAAACCCTTCCTTTACCTATGACAAGAAGTGTATTAATTACAACTTGTGAATATGTGAAATGCC
Organism: Timema douglasi; assembly: GCA_901482245.1. Classification (NCBI taxonomy): domain Eukaryota; kingdom Metazoa; phylum Arthropoda; class Insecta; order Phasmatodea; family Timematidae; genus Timema; species Timema douglasi. The sequence continues at coordinate 14,667 of CABEEJ010001612.1, forward strand.
AGGCCTCCACCGTGGTTCGGATTCCACGTTAAACTGTAGGTCCTTCATTTCATCTCACAATCACCCTACCATTACAACAATAGCGTAAGTGCGTAAAACCCGAACGGGTAGTAAGACGAGGTGCTAATAATAATATGTTCTGGCAGTCGCAGTTTGTGAAAATACATCGTCACATGGATAAATAAATACATTGCAACGGTTTCTCGGAATAAACTGTGCCATTCGCCACTCTTTTGTAAAACTTTCTGTTTATAGAGAGGAAGAGAGGGAAATAGCACGCCAGAGTGGAAAGAAGAAAATAAGAGAAAACCAATAGTCCGCCACAGGCTCCCCATTCTATAAATAAAATAACTAATTAAATTGTTGCGATAAATTCTTAATTAGAGCAAGCTTAATTCAATTATAATCATCCAACAAATGAGTTTGGTGGAATATTAATAGATGAATATTTATTTGTGAGATAGATTTTATTTAAACTTATTATTGTTTTTTACCGATTCTCACAACCCACTCTGGCTATACACTTATGTATTAATTACGCTAATGAGCTAGGAATTATAAGAGTTGACATTTTAGGAAATATACCCGCGTTTGCTTGAAGGGTGGGTGAGAAATATCTTATTAATAAACACCCTCAGTAAATTAAACTCAGCTAGGTTTAAACCCCAACTTACCTGCCACAAGCAAAACAGACTAAATGAGCTTGACATTTACAATGCGTGTCCACGTGTGTGATTCTTTATTTCTCTACGTGTCTAAACTTTAATTCAGGATAACAGTGACTCCCATTCATTCATAGCAAAAGATTTAAGAATATTATTCAGCTATTCACCTGGAAAGAGGAGACAAAATTTACAAGGTGGGAAAATCCCTAAGTGGAAAAATCACCCTTAGTAAACCTGCACGATATTCGAACCTAATTACTGCATGACAAGTTGGAGATGAGCATGCCAGTCAAACACCCTGGCAATGTTTCAACTCTACTGGTTAGCATTTAAACTAAACCCGCTTTTGTGGCTGTATGGTCTAAGGCGTTACTCTCTCAGTAGACTTTACTGCGGATGACAGGGAGATCGACTATCGAATCTCGATCGAGTGTACTAAGGGTTGGTTTCCCAAACTGGTTTTTCATTTTACCTCCACAAAAATGTGGGTACACTTCATTTAAATATAAACTTCCTCCTCCTTAAAACCATTAGCGTAATTAGTATATAAACGTATAACCCTAACAGGTAGTAAGAAGGGGTGCTAAAAATAAAATAAAAATGTCCTCCATCAGTGAGCACACGAATAAATGCATCCGTTTCATCTTACCTGCTTTACCAGTAATTGAGAGGCCGGGATTCAAATCTTAACTGTATCTCCTGAGATAATTTATATTATTATTATTATTATTATTATTATTATTATTATTAGCACCGCTTCTTACTACCCGTTCGGGTTATACGCACTTACGCTAATGTATGAAGGAAGGGTTTGGTAATCATATAAATCTTTGCCGGGACCGAGGATTGAACCCCGGCCGCCAGCATAGAAGTCTGACACCTTACTCCTAGACCGCCAGGTCACCGATAATTTATATTAAATTGTGTTTGGCTTGCTTTCCACGCAGATACAGGCACATTTTACCTCCTCTGTTCCTAACCTAATACTGTAAAATGTGTGAATATCCCGAATGTATAGTGAAAAGTGGTGAAAATTAATTTTATTTAATCCCATCATCATCATCATCATCATCATCATCATCATCATCATCATCTTGTGTGTCACACGGTTTATCGTTGTAGCCCCAATTAATTGCCTAAAACAGCTTGAAAATGAAATATCTGTAGAAAAATTGTGCTCGTAAGACATTTTAAAATCAATCTCTCGAGAGAATGATACTCATATATTAATTCAAGGATTGCAATTCACTTTGTAGAAGGGTTGAAATCTTTTATGCCCCGTAAACACGAGAGATTTTTCCTTGCATGATTCAAAATTTAATTCAGACAAGTCAACTTTACTATGTGAGCAATCAATTATAATAACTTTTTTTTTTTTGCAAAATAAGTAGCTATCATGAAGACTTGTGCATGATTTGGTACTAGTGCAGGTCTCAGTTTTCAACAAAGTTTGGGACAAACGCATTTGCAGAAAAGAGAGAAGTTGTCCCACATTAGCAAAAAGAACAGTGATTTTCCCGACTTCGCAAGAGTGGTAAAACTATTTTTTTTTTAAAGAAAGTTTTAGTCACATGGTTTAAGTAAATGTATTTTATAAATATATTTATAGTTAAAAAATTGAACACATTGGTTTCATAATATACATTAAGCTTTTAATGTATGCATGCACAAACTATTTTCTGAAAGGAATTATATTTTGGTTTATTACTGTTTTTTTTAGCACTGCGTCTCACTAGTATTCAGATTATTCACATATGTACTAATTACGTTAATGAGATAGATATGAGTAATGTTGAATTTAAAGGAAGTGTTACGTGGAGGGAGATTGGAAAACCATTTAAGAAAAACACCCTAAGTACACCCAACCAGGATTCTAGTCCTAATCACCCTGTCATCGGCAGTCTAGTCTAATGCGAGAGTGACGCCTTGGATCATTCGGACACCGAAGCAGGTAAAAAGTAATGGCACAAAGACTGGATTAAAGTGCGTCGTATTTTTTGTAGTAGCAACTTCACTGGCTATTCATAGATAGTTGCTATAATTATTTTAATATAAGTTTCTCTGCTGAATTAAGTATGAAAATATATCAGCGTTACCATGTTTCTAATAGTAAGTAATTTAAGATTTTTCATGTTCTATGGTTAAATAATTGACCACGCTTAAAAAATCATGTTTTGTTCAGTATTCTTGTTACAATCACATGAATTGAACCAGACTGCACTACTTTGCATACTATTTACATAAGCTTCAATACTAGGAAAATTTTAGCAGATGATGCAATAAATAAGTTAGCCTCTATTCATTTGATGAACATGTGATTGTTAATATTAACATAGTTTGTGTAATTATACACTCGTCATCATCGTAATAGACTAGCTTGCTGGTGACGGGAAGGTTGGGGTTCGAAAACCGAATTGTTGTAGTGAGTTATTTTCAAAATAGCTTCCCTTACTCCCTCCAATAAAATGTAGGAATCTATCTCAGAAACATATACCTTACTCATACCTACCCCATTAGTCTGATTAAATTCAGATATCCCGGACGAGTATTAAGTTTTGATGCGAAAGAAGGAAAAAGGCGATTCCAACTCAAACAAAAAACACCTTTCTCATTTTGTGTTCATAGATTATCTAATGTATGTTGCAGGTAGTTATAAATGATCATAGAGATACAAACAAACATCAATATTAGATAATCCTAATACGCTTGGTTATGAACTAACGTAAAGCCATTCAGATTTGGGAGACCTGAAGCTCCAAGAAGACCCTTTGAAGATCAAGACATCGATGAGACTATAATGAAAACAATTATTTGAAGGAGATATGATAAACGGATGATCACCTCTCTGGTGTAGTGTTCAGAGTACATGGCTTCAGATACAGAGGTCCCGGGTTCTATCCCCAGCACTTCCAGATTTTTCTGTGAAACAGTGGGTCAGGAACCAAATCAAACTCATCCTCGTGAGGTCAAATGAGGAGCTACTTGAGTAAAGAATTAATGGCTCTGGCCTAGAAAACTAATATTGATGACCAGATTGTTCACTGTGCTGACCATAAGAACACCCTCTATCCACAAATGTTGACACTATCTTCGCTAACATATGGCGGTAGTTTGGTCGCTATTGTTCACTTGTGGGCTGACGCTATAGAGTTTTTTTTATTGTTAGTCAGATAGGATTGAATTGTGGTCTTACATTCTGGTGACCATGCACTTACGAGTTACTTAAGGTTCAGAAAGCTAGTTAGTTAAGGTCACTCAATTTTTGTGGGTCAGTTGATTGACCTCGTCTCCAAAAATTATTTTTTTATTATCATCTCTCCACTGCTAAGAAATTAAAGAGGATGTATTTGATTAATGGTTTTTTGTAAAATAACCTGATTGACAGTTGAAAGGACGAAAGATTGTGACTAATGCCACAATATTTGTGAAACTAGGCGGTTAAGAACATCAATACGAGTTTTTTAGCACCACGTTTTAATACCCATTCGGGCCATACACTTATGTTCTAATTAAGCTTATGATTTTAGGGATTTTGAAGGTTACTTATAAAAGAAGTGTATCTGCATTTGCTTGGGGGAAGAGTGAAACACATTTTTATAAAAACCACCTCGAGTACACATGACCGAGATTTGAACCTCAATCTCCTCATCGTCATCGGCAGTCTAGTCTACTGCGATAGTGATGCGTTAGACCATGCGGCCACCGATGCTGCAATATTTCTTACTGAAATAGCAGTTCTGAAACTTCAAAGCCACTATAAACTATACTAGTGGACCTTAACATTTTCTGTTGTGATTTTTACTATAAACGATTATTATCTTCTTGTCGTATCCATTAATTTACTCTGATCCTAGAACTGAAACATTTAAATTGAAACGTCTTTGAAAATGAACTCATATCACCCTTTCATAATACCTTTTAAATGTATGTTACTTAAAAATATAGTAATTTCAATCGTAAACACACTTTGCAGCATTTCCCCTCCATTTTGGTACAAACCATGTTTCGAAATAGCAAACCACTTCTTAAATACCACGGAATTTATTGATGTCTACAAAATATTCTCATCCCTCCAGTAGGTGGCCCCCTTAAAAGCCAGCTAACTAACCACTAGCTTCGTTCCCTTGGATTTCTAAGGCAGTTTCCTCTTTTCTAAACCATTGTGCAGATTTTGTAGTTGAAGTGATGAAACAATGTTGGCCACGACAGAACAGATCTTGTCATCCATCACACTCACACTTTTCGAATAATGTTCTAAACACGCGGGAATAGATAGAGAGAGAAAAAATATTAGACTAGCGTGGAGACGATTTTGGCCGTCTTTCAGATTGAGCACGTTTACCGGGTTATTTTTGGGACACTACAAGTCAGTGAAGCTTGAGCTGAATGTATGAACGGCCATGCGGATTTTTGGCTTCGGACGGACTGCTTGTCTGTCATAAAGAGTCCACGGTAGAAAAGAATGGGAGTTCTTTTTAGCACCGTGTCTTTCTACCTCCTTGGGCTATCCACAATTAATTAGATTAATATGGTAGATAGGAAAAAAATTAAAGGTAGAATTTCACTTTTGCGTTGAGGGAGATTTGGACAGGGTAAGGGGCCATCAGTATATCCTACCAATCTAGCACCTTAGCTCAGTCGGTAGAGTGTTTGCTGTTGATAAATTAACGTGTGGGGGCTGTATGTTGTGCCTGTACTAGTCTTAAGTTATATCATAAGGCATATGAAGCTAGGACAGGCCTAGCAAGCCGGTAGTGGAAAATATATGGCGTGAATTAAAAACTGACCCAGACCACAGGTTGGAAACAGTACAGGATGTAAAACTAATAAACCAATCCGGAATTCAATCCTCTGACACCTCCATCACTGGCATTAAAGACCATAAACTTGGCGTTTAGCCCGCATTACCACCTATGCTGGGCTACAGGAGTTTAATGTCACTTCAATTCCATCGGTTCATTCTCAGTAGCTTTCCCCATCTAGTCTCATCGCAAAATATTTAGATTAATGCAACAGTTTTCCGCATCGTTGTGAATGTGGATAAAAGGTGTCACTCTTGTATGGTCTGGTTTCCCGAGGATGGAGATGCCAGGACTGGTGTAATGAGGAGATTTATTTATAAATGGCTTCGCACTCTCCTTCCGCAATAATGTGGGTACACTCACTTCCTATAAAATCTACCTTACTCGTTATTTTGATTAGTGTAAATATTGTCGACCCGCTTCGGTGGCCACGTGGTCTAATGTGCCACTCTCGCAGAAGATCAGACTGCCAATGACGGGGAGATTAAGGTTCAAATCTCAGTTGGGGGTACTGAGGGTGGTTTTCCCCCAAATGGCTTTCCACTCTCCAACCACGCAAATATGGGTGCATCTCATCTAAATATAACCTTCCTAATTCCTAAAATATTAACGTAGTTAGTACTTAACCGTGTAACTCGAACAGGTAGTAAGACGCGGCTCTAAAAAATAGTGTAAATATTCTAATATCCTGGAAGAGTAGTAAAATGTGGTACATGTTATCTGAAAGTTGTGAAATCTACCCGATTTACTTTCATTAAGTTATGTGGGGTGTTCTGAAGTTCCCCTTTTGAAGGATGGTGTGCTGTAACATAATGAATGACTCTATAATAGGTATTTGTTTATATTCGCAAAGTGCAATTAAAATATGAAGCTCTTATTTTTTATGACAGTTCTTTATTGCTTTCTAACAAATCTTAGAAACCTGGCAAGCCTATAAGATATTTTGTTGGTTTGTGCTTGTCAGAACTTATGGTTGAGAATTTAGAGGACACGTTTAACCCACAGGAACATCTCCGATTTATGTTAAGTTTGCAACAGATCGTGTTTATGAATCTACATCAAAAGAGGTGAACAAAATAAAAAGAAATAGGTAGACGCAGTTGGAAGGATAATATTAAAACGTACCTGAAAAGATAGGGTGTAATGAGGTGGATTGGTTTGAACTAGGTTAATATTGGAATAGGCTGTAATGAGGTGGACTGGATGTAACTGGGTTAGGATAGGGATAGGGTGTAATGAGTTGGAATGAATGTAACTGGATTAAGATAGGGATAGTGTGTAACGAGGTGGACTGGATTGAACTAGGTAAATATAGGGATAGGATGTAATGAGTCGGACTAGATGTAACTGGGTTAAGATAGGGATAGGGTGTAATGAGTTGGACTGAATGTAACTGGGTTAAGATAGGGATAGGGTGTAATGAGGTGGATTGGTTTGAACTAGGTTAATATAGGAATAGGCTGTGATGAGGTGGACTGGATGTAACTGGGTTAGGATAGGGATAGGGTGTAATGAGTTGGACTGAATGTAACTGGGTTAAGATAGGGATAGGGTGTAATGAGGGTGACTGGTTGTAACTGGGTTTGGATAGGGATACGGTGTAATGACGTGGACTGGATTGAACTAGGTCAAGATATGGGTAGGGTGTAAAGCGGTGGACTGGATTATATCAGGTTCTGATAGGGGTAGTTGGCGTTCTTTTGTAAGTGCGGCAATAAAATTTCGAGTTCCTAATACCATTGAGTATTTAAGTAAAGATGAGAAAATCACTTTTAAACCTACATAAAAAGATCTGAACTAAATTAACAAAATAAATGATACTGTGCCAGGCACAGATTTCCGCTTACTTTTTTCTTAAAATATACCTTTATTAAAAACTTGTAACATAAATTTATGAAAAAAATAATAGGTATGTATGTTGTAGAAACATTACACCAAAGATAAAAAATAAAATAATACACACTGTTAATTACTTACTCTATGGCATTAGGGATTAGGAACACTGCTACAGAAAAATTGTCCACCAAAGAGCATAAGAATCAAATTCATTATCACAAACCTTGATTTAAAATAATATATATTTGCTTATAGCTTATAAATTGTTTGTTTTATAAAAATACATTTCAAATAAAAGATTTTTAATTTTTATAGTACTACAATTTTACAATGGTAGGTTATTTTATATCTCAAATAGTTGCGGAGATATAATTATGAAAATTGGAGAATTTCCCCCATGTAAAGTACCCTCAAAGTCATTTTCATAAGAAAATGAGAATTTCCATCTTATTTATAGTGATAAACAATGTCTAAATATAAAATTTAATCAAAATCGTTACAGCAAATTTTGAGAAAATTGATTAATTTATTTTATGTTTTTCCTTCAATAAACTAACCTTAATTTTAGGGTTAGATGTCTGATTCCAAAAATCCCTCGGGGAATTTTATGAACACCTCAGATACAAGGTTATAGCCGATCGGTAAAATAGTTTCGGCTCTAGCCCAAAGTACAGAGAGATGGACGGACAGACAGAGATACAGACAGACTGTAGCATACAAAAGGGGCAGATGCCAACAAAACACATAGAAAAACATAAAAATTAAAAAGATGGGGGGAGTTTAACCCAGAGCGAGTGCCGAGGAGTTCTAGGTTGTAAATGCTAAACACAAACATTACAGTCCCACAACTCGCAACCCTCGAACCAGTTGTGGATATTATAAATGTGAACCTCTATCTCAACCAGACAGCAAGAGACTGCAGCCTTCCTAAAGTTCGTATAAAACCCAAAGTATTGGGCGAACTTTCCTTGGGAATAATGGGGCATATATCAGAAAGATACAAAACAGATCAAGAAAGATTGATATTTATTAATAACGCTCAATAGTTGCGTATCAGTTTGACTCAGAGTATACAATATAATATAGGTAAACAACATAATGACTCGAAACCAACGAAATTTTCCATATAAAGGTTAACATTGTTTTCTTAACATGCGTATTGTGTACGCGAGAATAATTAAAGACTTTATAATCATAGTCATATGGTGTTATATAAAAAGGTAACTCAATGAAGTAAACAATACCTCTATCATGAAGAGAGGCCCTTCTAGTAACACTAAATCTATAAATATTTTATATTTTTTTAATATCAAATATTTAAATCCTACATTTACTATAAAAGGTTTGCTCAGAATAAAAGGAGCTTTGCAAATGACAATAAACCATCTTAGCTTAGCAATGAAAGATATCCCTTAAGAATTAACGTATTCCAAAAAAATTTAAATATCAAATAGTTAGCCATTAGAAATGGCGCGAAAAAGTTTGTTTAAGATACAACTTTACTCTCAGAAAACAATCCGTAATAAATTAACGCCAAGACCAAGAAAATGGTATTCGTGAAAGTTATCAAAAATTCCTAAATACATTATAACCAAAAAATTATACAACCTATCGTAATATAAATGACATTACCGTTAGTAAGGCGCAAAGACCTAGTTATAAAAAAAAAGAGTAAAGAAATGTTCCTAACCATAAGACGTAATTTTAGCAGTTTTTTAAATGTGTGGCCGAAAAGAGAATTTAGAAAAATATTAAAGTAAATAAAAGGTTTCATAAGCCAAAACAGAATTTAGATCTTACATTTTTTTTAGACGCAGAAAGCCGGAGCTTACGTCACCCCTGCTAAGACACAGGCCCAATTGTGTCGTTATCGATACAGAGAGCAGAATATATACAAAACTCAGTAGAGGATGAAAGGAGAAGGGGTAGGATATATTCTGGACTAAAATGGAACAATATGCAAGCATGCTGTGCTTCGGGAACCTTCTCGTAACGGAGACTCGTCACTGCGCATGCCCAGCCAAGCCTAGGCGTCGCTTAGCTTGCCAGACATCACGCGCTCTTAGTGTCTTGTTTTCCCGGGTCAGTGAATGTTCGTCCGGAGGCTTTGAGCCGTTGTTCCCCGCAGGCCCAGTCGACAGGCGAATGCAGTAACTTATAAAAAGCTGGAGTGTGATTTTTTTGACGATCACAATACCTTCTCTCTGAGGTGTCGAGAGAAAGTATAAAGGTGAATGGAAATAAGAAAACCACATAGAAGAAAAAAACCCACAAAATATAGCCAAAGAAATGTTAATAGTAAATTTGCCACTTCGTGATATTGAAACTTCTGGCACAAACAATAAAAGTGAAATCAAATGGCTGCTAGATGGCTGCACGGTCAAAGATTGGATGCATTGGACTAGATTTACGGTGATGGGAAGATCAGGGTTTGAATCGATGCTTTGTACCCCTGGGGATATTTTCCCACTTTCTCTCCACACAAAGAAGGCTACACGTCATCTAGTTTTAAACTACTCATCCCTAACCCATTAGTGTAATTATGTGGCTAGACCAGATAAGTAGTAAGACGTGGTGCAAGAAAACAACGATTTCATTCAATTTGGGATACTCCTTTACTGCTCATTCTCCCACATGTTAGAGGACACAATTCTCAAATGTATTCATCTAATTCAATGGTTATAACGACCTAGTGGGTCGTTGCAGCGATGGCTGCAGATTATTGCACTAAAATGTATTTTAAACTTTTTATTGGGAAAGGATCTATATAATAAGCCCTCACTTACTTTTTAGCCAAAAGTTTTAGCGTCAAAGGCTATTAACTTTACTTAGATACCTAGATTTTGGTATGCAATTTGAGCCCTGATGAGAACTTTAGAATGAACCTTCCCCCAGATCTCTATTCGTTGCACCAAACCACTCAATGATTGAGTTGATATTATTTTTGAACAATGATACATATTTTATTTACCAATATACAGCTATACACAGATCATGGTTTCCATGGTGATGTAAAGAAAGAATGGTTGTACAGATGGACCCCTACCCGCACAGAAGGAAAAGATGGAAAATTTGCTAGGAGAATTGGGTTTTAGTTTGAGGCCACTATTTTTACCGGCAACCTGATTCCCTAATATTTAAAATGAGTTTTCGTTTGTCAAAATCTGTTCAGTCATTTCCTCGTAATTTCTATTATTGAGAACGGGCTTATCAAATTTTATATATTAAGATGTATGATAGAGAGAGAGTGATAAAATGTGATAATGAGAGCGCAACTGTTTGAGTGTGCCATTGTGTGTGTGGATGAGTGTGAAAAGTGAGTGTAAGAGACTGAGAATGAGAAATTAGTGATCGAGTGAGTGTGAGCGAGTGATAGTGAGAGTATGTATATGTAAGAGATAAATATACTGTGAGAAGAGAAAAAGAGTGTGTGTGAGAGAAAGTTAGAGAGAGTGTGAGAGGGAAAAAGAGAATGCGTGATGAAATTTATGTATGTGTGTGTAAAACAATGTGTAAAATTTTGGGAGAGATATTGTGGGAAAGATAGAGAAAAGTGAGTACGTGTGAGAGAGAATTTGAGAGAGAAGGTTACAGAGGGAGAGCTTAGTTTACAGAGAGAAAATTATATTGAGAGAGAGTTAGAGAAAGAGTTAGAAAGAGACGAAAGAGAGTTTGAAATTGAGAGTGGGTTTGAGAGAGAGTGAATTTGAGATATAGAGGGAGAATGAGAGGGAGATAGTGATATTAAGATAGAGAGAGAGAGAGAGCAAGAGAACGTTTATGAGAGAGCGTTCAAGAAATAGAATATGTGAGAGAGAGAAAGTGTTTGATAGAGAGCTTAAGAGAAAGAGTATAATAATGATAATGCAAGATTAATTAAGTGATAACGAGTATATATGAGGCTTGAGAGTGTGTGAGAGAACGGGATGAAGTGTGTGTGTGAGAGAGAGTGATAAAATATTATATAAGAGAGAGAGTTTTATAGAGTGAGTGTTTGTGTGTGTGAGAGAGAGGGGAGAAAGTGTGTGAAAGCCTGAGAGAGTCAGATAGAGAGAGAGAATGTGAAAATATAGATATGGTATTAAAATATTACGGTACTTAGAAATAGTAATTAATAATTAGAAATTAAATATCATAATGGAAACATAGCTGAGCTTACTGTATTTGTAAGAATGTGAACAGATAGATGGGGTACACAAAATATTACTTTTAAATATCATATCTTCAAAATTAAGCGGTAAAATAAAAACGTAGCTTAATGTATGTATTTGTATGATGTTATTATTTGCTAAAATGAACATCAAAACCCATTATTTGAATAAAATGAACATCAAAATCTATCATTTGAAAATATTAATACCAAGACTAATACTTAAATAGTTAATATTGCTATTTTTTAAGCATTATTCAAAATAATTTTATAGTTTTTGAGCTTATAATGCATAACAAAACATATTTAAACATCATTTTACTATGCGCGAAACAAAACGCAGACAATATTTTCATGAACCTTACAACTTAACCTTTTAATTTTCAAACTATATTAAATATTATTGATTAAAATGCGAGTTAACGATAACAACATACCAATAAAAAATAAAAGTTTCCCCAGTGTAAGAATCTAAATCTAGTTGTGTTATGACCAGCATCCAAAGAGAAAGTTGTGATGTGATTGGACCAACAAATAAAGATTGAGCTATTATTTCTTAGACAAAGAGATATATTTTATTTAAAGATTTACAGCCATGCAGAAAATAGCGATTTCCATGGTGATTAAACAAAGATTGAAAAACTAAAAATTATCTGTGAAAATCGGGTTTTCGTGGATAACTACTATTTTTCCCGATATCCTGAACTCCTAATTGTTAAAATGAATGGTCGCTTGTCAAAATCTGTTCAGTCATTTCCTCGTAATTTCTATTACCGGAAACGGGCTTATCAAATTATATATATAAGGATAATTAAGTAAATTAAGAAAAATGGGTCCTTAAAAAACGGTCACACAAGACAGTTGTTGCTTAATTTGGGATATAATGCACATATTAAACAAGGGGAACTTCAAAGTCAACTAACAATGTTGATAGTTTAACTATACATTTTTCTCAGCCTTACAAAGTCCGAGTTTGACATTTTAATGAATGAAAAATGCGCACTAAGTTAAATAGAAGGGTTAATTTATATTTAAGCAGATCATCATCATTATTTAGTGTTGTTATTTTTATAAAGATTCTTTTTAAAGTGCCCAAAACAATTTTATTTTATTTGCATCTGTGTTGCTTTATAATATACATCATATCATCAGGAGTTGTCCTGCTATCACAACATACAACGTTTAAAAACCATCCTAACCTAGCTCAAAGCAAAGTATCTTAAAGGTGTTTGGTAAAATTTAAAATCTGGTGATTTATCCATCCAGTGTCTTACATACATCAATATAATATATACATTATTCCAAATATCCAAATTGAATACATCAATATAAGGTAGAGAGAAAGGGGGGATGTATAAGAGAGAATAGAAGGGGAGAAATGTAAAGATTAGAGATAATAGCGCCATAATTATAAGCTAAATAAAGAGGCATAAAGGAAGGAAGTGGGGTGTAGAAAGATAAATATAGTTTTGTAAAGGAAGGGGAGAGAGAAATCAAGAGAAATGTAGTGAGAAAAAGAAAGATAAAACAGAAGAAAGTTGATAAGGGCGAAATAAGATGAAAGAGAATGGTAAATAAATTGTATAGAAAGGTAGAAAGAATATATAGAAAAGAAGACAGGGGGAAGAGGAGATGTAAAGAGGTGGATAGGGGAACGAGAAGGTGTGATAATAGGGCATAAAAGAGGTGAAAGTAGGATAGTGGAAAAATAAATGGAGAGTTGGAGGATAAGTAAAGTGAGTGGAAAGATAATGGATGGGGTGTTTAAAGGGCGTGAAGATAGAAAAAGCGTGGAGAGAGAAGATTAAGAAAGGAGAATAAAGTAGGGGTGATAAGTTAGTGATAAACAAGGAGAAAGAGCAAAAAATAAATAAAGAATACGTAGATAAAGGCAGAATGAAATAGTCACTATCAAAGAAAGATAAAAAGAAAGGAGGAAAATAAGGGGTAGAGCTATTTAAATATAAACGGGTTCCATAGAAATTCATTGGAGAGAGAAGAGATACAGTGAGAAATGGTATTGAAAGGTGTTAAAAAGAAGTAAAGGGTTATAAAGTGAGAAATTAAGTATAATTGGAACATTGAATACAGAGAAAAAAAGGAGAGCCATAAAAAAGTAGAGTTGAATAAGATTAAAGGGGTGACGAGAGAAGAACGTGATTTTTACGTTATTATTGAAAGTGTACGCGGTCAAGTGGCCTCATTCTGGATCTCAAGCAGAGGGAGTTGGATCCATCATGCCTTCAAAATATTGATTTAAACATGGAAATATGAGCTTCTCAGAGATCTTTGAAGACATGGAACTTTGAACACGTCACGGACTTTCTTGGAGAGTACTTGTAAACATTCAACTTTGAATATTTGGAGCTTCTTGGAGATTACTTGTAGACATACATTTTTGAGTATTTGGAACGTCTTAGAGATTACTTGTAGATATTAGACTTTAAATATTTGGAGCTTTTTGGAGATTCGTGTATACATTCAACTTGAAATATTTGGAGCTCCTTGGAGATTACATGTAGACATACATTTTTGAGTATTTGGAACGTCCTAGAAATTACTTGTAGACATTCAACTTTTAATATTTGGAGCTTCTTGGAGACTACATGTAGACATTCAACTTGGGATATTTAGAGCTTCTTAGAAATTACGTTTGTACATTCAACTTTGAATATTTGGAGCTTCTAGGAGATTACGTATAAACAGATATCCAACTTTGAATATTTACTGCTTTTAGTAGCTTGCTTGTAGAAATAGAAATTTGAGCAGCTGGAGATAACTGGAAACTAATTATATACATTAGATTTTGAACACTTGGAGATGCTTAGAGAATAATTACAGAAATAAGACTGAAAACTTGGAGGTTTATGGATATTAACTCAAGACAAACGATTTTAAGCACTTTGCGAATCTTGGCGAATACTTGTAAACATACATGTTTAACACTTGGAGATTAATGAGAAATAATTACCGATATAAGACGTTGGACAGTTGTAGAGTCAAGGAGATTAATTGCGGAAATTATATTTAGAGCATTGGACATTCTTGATGATTAGTTAAACACATAATTTTTAACACTTGGATATTCTTGGATAATAATGGCAGACATAAGATTATGAACAATCGAGTATTATTGGAGATTAATTGCAAACACAATATTTTGAACAGCTGGAGATTATTTGATAATATGCTACTTAAAATATTTGTAATTTTTTATAGATTAACTGCAGACATATGATTTAACACTTAGAGAATCTTGAAGATCAATTGAAAACATAAGACCTTGGTCACTTGGACACTTGGAGATTCTGAAGGATTCATAAAAACATAAAATAAAAATTAATTGTTTCACTATTTCCAATAAAGTAGAGAGAAATATAGAATGGACGGTTTCTTAAAGAATGTCTAGCACAGCATAGTTTCAAGGTAATAATAATTTTCCCCATACATTATACTCAATGATTATGGTTTTTAAATTTCTATAAAAACGTAAATCGAGATATATTAATTAAATAATAGAAACAATTTAAATCAACTTTGGTTTATAAATTAGTAAATATTAGATATAGTATGTATATTTTCATAATGTTTTATGATTTAATGTGTAAAGTATGAACATACATTTCATAAAGGTTGTATGAACTCCACGTGATCTCACTTAGAAGACTACAATGGCACCAGAAATCATTCGATTTTTTTATAATTAGAAATTATTTCAAATACACTATTTGACTTTTTTTTTAACAAATACTACACATTTCTATTTTTAAATAAGTTAAATCTAGATTACAAGGTAAATAACTTTTAAAATAATGTATTAATATTGAATAAATTTAGTATTTTTAATGAATTCACAGTTATAGAAATACAAAACACGGTCACTAGAGAGCACTGAGGAAATCTTCACTGAAAGTTAAGTGTATATCTCACTGACAACTAACGTCTAAGGCAAATATAGACTACACTTCATTAATAAATCGCCCAAGTGTATTTAAAAAGTATGCCAAGAGAGGGATACAAGCTACAGACCAGTGGTCTTATGCTCCACTGCTTCACCAATTGGCTTATTCATAGTGGTGAAGTTCTATGCGATGTTTATATGAGGGGGATCGCTCCCAAATAAAAAACATAATTTTACTTCTTTTTTTAATCTGTGATTGAAAGAACGCCGTAAACTTTCAGTTACCTGCTGACCTCATTTCTGAGGCCAAAATTAAATTGATGTGATAAAAATAAGCCATATTAGAACCACGCTCCAAATAAGCTTTCTATATGTTAGAAAGGACAGTTTTTTGACAGTTACATAAGTTATTGAAACTATTTTAAAATAATCGTACTTCGAGTCATGTGATCTGAAGGCTGTCACCTTTGGTTGATAGTATCAATACCTAATTATAAAATATTATTAATATAGTAAAATACTATCATTCTTAATTGTAAATACATATATTTGTATATTTTAAATTATTTTTCCACCCAGAGTCTTACTATATATTTATATAATAGATTATATTGTAAAATCCATCTTTAATTAATAAACAATATTAAATAATTATCTAGTGTTTATAGGACTTTCCTTATAATCGTTTAAAGCCATGAAACATAATATATTATTAAGTAGCAAGTATAATTTTCTTACTGAAAAGTAACAAAATAAATGTAATTTATTTTATTTCTGGCTAAAGGAAAGGCGTAACCTTTCAGTGTTATATTGATCCCATGTATGAAAGTGAAAGAAATGTATATAGTTAAAAAAATGAAAAGAAAAGAGATCATCAAAGTTTCCCAGGCAGCTTAGTTGGTTGAGGGGTCATGCATCGAATCAAATGTCACGGGTTTGTTTCTTTGTTCGAGTTTATTTCAGCTCATTAAATTATAGCTGACTTAACTGTAAGGCAAAATATTTACTATCCAATAAAATGTTCACCAATTTCCTAGCAGTTAAAAGTTGTAGGTAAAATAAGCCACAATACATTGTAAAATGAATCAATCAATTGGGTCACCTTGGTTGTTCTTTTAAACCTTTATTTCAGATAAACAAAATTTCTTTATTCTACGTTAAACCCGAGATTTATTTGCTTTGGCAAAGACTCTTCATGGTAAAGAAGTACGTCAGTGGAAAGTAAATCAGGTCCTTGGCAGTGAAAGAGACGTGCGTTGGGACTGAGGGGAAGGTAAAAATAAACATGGCCACAAGATGCGACGCGTCTCATCCGCGCCCTTACACCTGGCCGGAAACAGACCAGCATCTCATCTACTCCAGACATGGGACATTTCCGTTGTTTTTCTCTCTCTACCACCTCCATTAATATTATCTTTGCAGGGATTGTCTAAATGCCAGAGATGTTTCTAGACGGATACCTTAATCGCTTCAAAGTGATAACATTCCTATCCTCTAGCCCCTTTTGTTAGAAAGCCGCAACAAATTATCTAATCGTGGAGCTCAGTATTTAATCGCCTTTATTTAAACAAACCGTCACATGCATTAGGTGCTTAGTATGACTGTAGCACCAATTACATAGAAATACTGGGGCATCAGGTGCTTAGTATGACTGTAGCATCAATTACATAGAAATACTGGGGCATCAGGTGCGTAGTATGACTGTAGCATTAATTACATATAAATAATGACGTATCAGGTGCTTAGCATGACTGGGGCATCAGGTGCTTAGTATGCATGGAACTTCAATTACATAGAAAGACTGGGGCATCAATTATATAGAAATAATAGGACATCTGGTGTTTAGTAGCATCAATTACATAGAAACACTGAGGCATCAGGTGTTTAGTATAACCGGGTCATCAATTACATAGAAAGACTGGGACATCAGGTGTTTAGTATGACTGGGACATAAATTACATATAAATAATAGGGCATCTGGTGTTTAGTAGCATCAATTACATAGAAACACGGAGGCATCAGGTGTTTAGTATAACCGGATCATCAATTACATAGAAAGACTGGGACATCAGGTGTTTAGTATGACTGGGACATAAATTACATATAAATAATAGGGCATCTGGTGTTTAGTAGCATCAATTACATAGAAACACGGAGGCATCAGGTGTTTAGTATAACCGGATCATCAATTACATAGAAAGACTGGGACCTCAGGTGCTTAATATGTCTGGGCCACCAATTACATAAAAATACTGAAGCATCAGGTGCTTAGTATGACTGAGGCATCAGATGCTTAGTATGCATGGAACTTCAATTACATAGAAAGACTGGGGCATCCGGTGCTTAGTATAACCGTAGAATCAATTACATAGAAAGACTGGGGCATCAGGTGCTTAATATGACTGGGGCATCAATTACATAAAAAATACGGAGGCATCAGGTGCTTAGTATGACTGGGGCATCAATTACTTAGAAATAATGGTATTTGGTACTCATAATGACCATAGTTTTGAGAGCTTAACGTGACTGGTAAAACAAGTACTTAGCACGGATAGGGCATTTGTTACCTAACACATCTGTAAAATAGGCTACTTGATATGACTATAGCATCAGGTACTTATCACGACTAGATTATATTATAAGGAACCAATTACAAGCATAGTATCAGGTACTTAACGACCTGGGTATCAGCAACTATGTCTCCCTAAACTAAAAGTAAAGTGGCCCTATCTCTACTCGTTCCCTATTCATTACATCCTCCACTTGAAGTTTCCGACCAAGACTCCTGGTCGCTCACAGCCACGCCATGACCGAAGATAGATTTTCTTATTATCTTGACTCTGGCAGACATGTTCTATGTCAAGGTATTTATATAGCCAGAAGTTGGCGTAACCTGTCGCATTGCGGCTGAGCTGTGAAGCCAAGATATACAACGTGACAGACCATCGGCGTGGTTGCCATTTACCAGGGGGTTGGGGTTTGATGCCCCAACAGGACTGGTGGGATGGTTTCTTTCAATAATTTGTCAGACTGAATAAAGCTTCATTTATTTAGAAAACATCACTCTTATCATCTTGTTTCTTTTAAAGCAGTAGATTCTAACCTTTTTGCGGGGGTCAACCCTAATGTTTGTCTTTTAGACCATCATGATCCCTTTATAATCCACAAGTTTTCAAATCCTAGTTTTAAATTATTGTTTTCACTGAATATTACTACCCGTCAAGGCTGTCCGCATTTAATTGCACTTGTAGGAAAGGTAAAATAAAATGTACCTTTATTTTCATGTAGGTAGAAGAGGGAAACCGTTTAAAAACAATCACCCCCATTCCCATAACACTCCACCAGAATTTGAATCCCAACAAACCAAACCAAACCAAACCAAACGAGTGTAATACGTGCCCCCCTTTGACTAATTTAATTACTAGGCTATAATTTGCTGTACTTATATTACGATTACACGAATACGACTAAGATGTCACAAAATATACTCAACGATCCTAATGACCTGCTTTAGTGGCCGCATGGTCTAAGACGTCACGTGTCTTTCTACCTGTTCAGCTTATATGCATATGTACACATTACACTAATGAGTTGTAGATGAGGAAGTGTTGAATTTAAAGGATGTGTACCCCCATTTTCGCTGAGGGTGAGTGGTAAACCATTTAGGAAAAATAGCTCAATACACACAACTGGGATTCGAACTCCAATTCAAAGGGAAACTCAAATCCAAAAGAAAACACACAATAAAGATAACAAACAGAGCAGGAAAGCACACAAGAAGGATGGAAAATAGAGCAAGGAAAGCATACAAGATGGATGGATGACAGAGCAAGAAAAGCACACAAGAAGTATGGAGGAAAGCACACCTAAAGTATCCAAAAAAGATTGACAATAGATCAAGGAAAGCACCCAAGAGTAATGGATGACAGAGCAATTAAAGCATTCAAGAAGGACGGGTGGCATAAAAAGGAAAGTACCCAAGAACAATGGATGATATAACAAAGAAAGCACCCAATACACAAGGAATACAAGGGTGACAGAGCAATGAAAGCATTCAAGAAGGACGGATGGCAGAACAAGGAAAGTACCCAAACATAATTGATGACAGAACAGAGAAAGCACCCAATACATAAGGAATACAAAGCACATAATCTGGAATAACATTATGGCAAAGAAAGCACACAGACAGAAGTCAAGGCAAGTAAAACACTCGTGACGTACGTATGTTTGACGGAGCAATGAAATCACTCAATACGGACAGACTTCGGGGAAAGGAAAGCACTCAGGACGGAGGGATGACAGAGCAAAGAAAGCACCGAATTCGAAGAAACGCATGAAAAAGAAACGAGAAGCGAACGTGATTGACGTTAAAGAAGTAGAGCGAACAAATAATTTATGAAATCATCAGAATGGAAAGGTCTGATAAAATTCTCCGCCTCGATCTGTTGACGTAACGGATGACTGCTCGATTATTCTAGCTCAATCGATAAGTGCAAGATGACCTATTAAAGTTTGGGATGTAATACACCATGCACTGTTCTCGTTAGATATATGGTGCACTTATGTTTCAAAACGAACCAAGGATAGGATAGTAACCAAATATACAATATAATTGTTAACACTCATTCTGAGGGCCTATTTAATTAATTGTGAGCCAACTTAAATTTAAAAGAAAACTAAAAATGTGAACGTGTTTTAGTAAAAATAAAATTTCTTGATCGAATAAAATATATTCAAGCATAGTGTTTTTAGAAAAATTATGATCTTAATTTAAATAGTTCGACACAAACATCAATTTTTTCTCATATATTTTATTATAAGCTGTACCAACATTTTCAAAAATTTAGCTATCAGTAAATTATCCTTAAATTAGGTTTTCTCTGAAAATAAAGTATGCATACAGTGTTAGTTATGCTAAACAGTGAAAAAAATAGTTATAGATTTTTTTTTTAATTTCAAATTTTAAATAACAGTCTTTATTAACTAAGATTAAAGTAACATAACGTAATCCATTGAACAAAACACAGACAGCGAATATGATATGTTTAAAAACAAACCGTTCTCTTAAATGAAACCCAAGAATTTAGGGCTGATTAGGCTAAAGTATTTTTAAAATAATAATTTTACCGGTCGTTTTCTATAGGTGTGAAAAGTGGTCCTTTACCTTAAATAATAAAAAAAAATCAGGCTGTTCGAAAACAAGGTGCTTGGGGAAGATATTTGGTCCTAAAAGGGATGAGGATACTGAGGAATGGAGCAGGTTAAATAATGACAATATACATACGCTTTAATCATCAAAAGACATTGATAGTATCACCAAGTCCTGCAGATTGCGGTGAGAAGGACATGCAGCGCGAATGGAAGATTATATTACCCTGTTCAGGGTATTGACTGGTAGACCCAATGGTAAGATACCATTGGGAAGACCTAGACACAGATGGGACTTGAAAGATATAGGCTGTAATGAGGTGGATTGGATATAACTATGTCAAGATAGGGACAGGTGGCGTACTTTTGTGAGGCAATGCACTTTAATGTTCCCACTGACATAGCTAAATAATTATCGATGCTTTAGTAAACTACCCTTAAAAGAATTTTTCTTCTAAAACAAATATACAATGCTAGTTATCATAAAACGCTCTTTATAAACATGTTTTACAAGCCAAATTGTTAAAATTATTTTCAAATAATCTTCTTGTTTAAAAAATTAGGTATTTGTAAACTACCCCTAGTTTTGGATTTACGTATGTTTAAAATCACGATTTAGTATCGACTGGAGGTATGAACGTATACCATCCTAATTTCAATTTTTGGGAGAAGTCCATTAAATGCTTTTTTCCCCATGTGGGTACAAATATATATATATATATATATATATATATATATATATGTTTTTACAATTATATATATATATATGTGTTTTTACAATTATAAAATATATATATATATATAATTGTAAAAAAAAATTATTTTTTTTCAGTTCAGGGGTATATAAAACGGCAATCTCTTCCACAATCTCAAGGTTAAAAATAGTCCCTATCACAACATTTTTTCTAAATGAGAAAGTAAACAGAAGCATTTGCTTTTAAGTGTTTACTATTGAAGCAAAATTATTTGCTTTGAATTAAAAGGCCAAATCCTTGTAGATCATATAATTTTTTTACTACATGATCTTAAAGAAAATGTCAAGTATTTACAATAGATGTTCTTAATTTGTTTTCCAGCCGCTCCCGTGGTATAGTGATCAGTGCACCTATCAGCTTAGGGGTCCCAGGTTTAATTTTTGGCCATGTATATGGTACCAGGTGTATTTTTACCTAAAGGGGAAATGTCCTAATGGACACTAGGATCTGGTAAGGTTTTAACGAAGTTAAGAGCCTCTATTGGTTCAACACCCTCATATTCACTATCACCTTCACCCATTCTCATCGGCACATTAAAGAGTCTCCATGGTAAAAATATGTACGATTAGTACATTCGGGTGTTCCCTGGGCAAGGCGATACGTCAGTATCAACTAATCTTCCCACAAATTTGGATACGAGTAATGTAGCCCAGACACACACAACTAAGTTATATTTGTTTTTAAATCTGTACCGTTGGGCACTTAGTCTAAATATCAAGGTTAGAAACTGTTTGTTGGATTATATATATATATAGGACCTTATAGTAATTACGTTAATGTGACATTATTGATGAAGGTATGGTTAAGAGTATATACCTACCATTGGATGGATGTGAAGGGGAGCATCATTTAGGAAAAATACCTTCAATACACCAAGACAGGATTAGAACCTGACCTACCCATCAACGATAAACCAAACTAAGCATGTATGACCGCTTATTCATTGATGCTAGTTTTATTGTCATAAAATGATTATATTATTACTATACGAACGGAACTGAGAGGTTGCAAAAGAGTTTCAACAAGCTCAGCAGATATTTTGGATGTGAGCAAAGAGGGTAATTGCAGCACCTCTCATACAAACACGAGGTTGAAGCCGTAACCTAAATCAGCAAGCAGACTGTCAGGATCTTAAGTAATAACTGGTATGTACCGTTGCGCAGGGGACGTTCAAAGGTATTAAACGTGTATTCTTTCCGTGGAGGTTCTTTCCATCTCCTGATGAGAAGAGATAATGATTATGGTGATTATGATAGTTAGTTCTATTGAAAATAGCTGGCTCTTTTATAAATACTTTATTATGTTTGTCGACCTCTCTAAGACATATAGTTTTAATATGGATTTACACTTGCACTAACAAACACAAGGAAAGTAGTGTCATCTGAAAATAGTTAAGCCAATCCTAATTTTTCTGTGCAATTCACTATGTCAGATAGACTCAACTTGAAATAGTTTCAGCTTCCTAGATTCTAGCTACTCGACTAGATCTTCTTCAGAGCAAGAATCTAATCAATAGTTAAATAAAATAGATTTAAAGGTTCATGTTATAGGAATGATTGAAAACATTTTTAAAGGATTTACTTGCGATAGAAAAATCACTATTATTTTACTCCACATATAGGATATTGGGTTAAATTTAGCTTATTATTAAATAATTGAAGGCGTATATGCCATTGGTTCTGTATTGATGGGTTTCACGACAGAAAAAATAAAATAATATAACTATGGTTAAATTCATATACAATATCTATCCGTCCACTCTAAAATCATATGATGACTATTAGCTGTTTCTCGCTGGCGAGTCGAAGCATCATATCAACATACTCGTACATTCCTGTTAGCGTGTGGATTGCTGCACCACACCAGATTTAGCTCTCTATTATTGATGATCCTGTGAATCAACTCTGTCTTTGAACTAACACGTCCAACTAAAATACCAAAGGCTAAATCAAGCAAATCACAGAATTTCAGTGCGATCCGTTATGAACAAGTTGAAATGTTTTCAACTTTTTCCGCTCTTTCCCACGCCCACCCGCTTTTAAGAACACAAATATCATAGTTGTATTTCCATAACGCTATTATCTATTGTCATAAAATAAAATAATTAAAATGTTTATAATAACTTTAAAATATCTGTTCACTCACTCAAAAACGGAATGTGTCGGTGTTCAATTGTTTCTAGTTAGCGTTGCAGAGCACCATGAGCCAAAACATATTTCTTAGAACGTGTGAATTTCATCGCCACTAGAGATACTTCTTTTAAATTTTGGCGAACATTTGAATCAAATTTTACGCTAAGATCCTACGTTTAAAATAACCAGAAACAAAAATTTATACAGCACTATAGTTATAGTAGGTTCACTCTATTTTTTTTTACTTACACAGATCTACAGTAAAAACTATTTCACATTTAAAAAAAGCAATATACTACAAGTGATTTAAACAATAGCTATTATTTGTTTTCATCCTAGTACTTTTATAATGAATCTGGAATTATGGGAGGTTTTCCCGTTTGGACGATAGAGAATGGCCTTTTTAAACTTACTGTTAGCTACTTTTTGTATTGAATCGGAATACATTGTTTTAAGTAAAGTGCATGTTCATTATAAAATGGTTTAGCTTCAATCTAGTTTTAAAATTGAAGAAGAAGAATTGATGTAGTTCTTACTGAGAGTACCATAGTAAAGCCTGAAGTGTCGAATGCACAAAAATCGGCGATAAATTTAATATCAGCTAAACCGTTGGTTAAACCTAATAAATAACGAGAAATAAGGTTAAATGGTTGTATCTATAAACTCAATTTACCCTTCTTAGAATTAGATGCCCCACTGGCTTAAACTGTATAAAACATTTGCAATAACACAATAATAATAAAGTAGCTATTATATACAATGATACTAATTATGCTAAGGAAATTGTCCATTTTGTTATTAAAAATTAATTTGGGTTCGCAAAAGCTTTTATCCGAAAACTATCGATATATTGGGTGCATACTTTCAAAAAGGTTCTCCTGCCCATGTTGTTTGAAAGTGGCCATGTTCACCAACCTCTCTCACCCCATAAAGAGTAGAGGAAGCCCCTCCTGGGAGAAGATGCCGTCACAGTCATCACTACCAATCTCCCTCTACCTCAAGCTCCTGGTATCGACGCATAATGTGGCAGTAAACCTGTCTGTAGGAATCTTCGCGACCGACGAAGGCTAGAAATAGCTCTCGCTCGCCAACCCGAGAAAACCCTAGTTTTTATGCCTCGACTTGCGTGACAGCTGCTGGCTTGAGAAGATCCCCCTAGTAAAATATTCAGACGTGGGAATTCAACGACGGTGTGTGGCAAGTCTGGGTTATAGCCCAATAGATGTAGTGCTAGTCACTAGCTCTCGAAACTGAATCTTTACTCACCAAACTACCAATAAATTGTTTTATGATATTGCTTTATTCTATACAGCGTGTCTTACTACCCATCCGGGATATCCACACATCCACACTAGGACGCGGGGACGTAAGAAAGTGGTTTAAAGAACATGTGTCCGCATTTACGTGTAAATCGAGTTGGGAAACTCTTTAGGAAAAAAGCCCACCCTTACTACACGCCTCTGGGATTTTAAATATAGCCGGCCCGGAGCTGGCAAATCATACCAGCTGAAATTGACACCTTAGACAGCGATGAGGGTCTTAGATGGAATCACACTACAAGGATATTTAGAGGAATATTGAAGGAAATCCAGTTCAAGAAATTAGGTTACCATGAAGAGCATCTTTAAAAACATATTCAATATTTAGAACAACAAACATGGTCAAGAGGTCAACCTTTCACAATACTAAGCTTAGCCCAAATAACCTTCTTGACAAGACATCTACACGTACCAAGGTGGGCACACACATTAAGGTGGAAGTGTAGGGAATGCGAGAAAAGACCAACGTTTGAGTAGTTTTTATAGCAAAACATTATTTTGGCCTAAGTAAATAAAATATTGCTTCAGTACAAATATATATATATATATATATAAAAATTGCACATGGTGATATCAACGGTTATTAAATACCTCTCGTTAGTGTAGCAGCATTAGATAACAAACTTTCTAAACGAATAGAAAGAGCTGTAATTAAATTCCAGGACACCTTTGACAGAATATTTTAAAACTGTTTAGGTCAACATGTGAATAAAAATAAACTCTCACGTTTTTACTGAAGAAATATTTGATTTATTTTTACCAAAATAGGTGTTAACCAAAAACTGCAAAAACACTTACCCTTTCTCGCGTCCTCTACACTACTACCTAAGCGGCTTTAATTCGACAATAATGACGTGTGGGATTGTGAGGTTAGAGTTGAAATACCGGCTGGGTGTGTTTGGGTTTATTAAAACCAATTATTTCGCACTCTTTATCAAAGAAAAGGAGAATAGTACATTTCGCTTGAAATTAATATTTCCTCATCTCTACCCAATTAAAAGTGTGGATGGGTCAGAAAGGAATCTAGTCCGCATCAGTGGTATAGTGGCCTAAGGTATCAGTTTTACAAAATATTGTAATTCCGGTGACGGAGAAATCGAAGGCGTCCCAGTCGGGTGTACCGAATGTATGTTTTCCTTATTGGCTTCTCACTCCCTCATCATGCAAATGAGGGTATATTTACTTCAAAAATCTTCCTTATCTACCTCTATCACATTGTTGTGAATATCCAGATATCTAGAACGGACAATAAGATGCGGGTCAAACCAAAAGAAGGAGAACGTAAAGAAAGTACCAACAATTAATAGTTCTAGCTCCTTAGGTCTGTTTTTGTAAGTGATGGGGAGGTTGAGGCTTAAGTACTGGTTGGTTGTGCTAAGGATGGTTTTTCAATAATAGCTTACCATTCTTCCTCAAGGTAAATGCAAACTATTTGCCTTCAAACTTTACCTTCTTAATCCCTACTACAACAGATTAATTTAAATGCGACCCACTTCGGTGTTTGCGTTGTCTAAGACACTACTCTTGCAGTAGCTGATGATGGGTGTATCAAGGTTCGAATCTCGTTTGGGTGTACTGAGTATGGTTTTTCGTACATGATTTCCCACTCTCCCTCCACATAAATACGGGTATACTTTGTAACGATGTTACAAAAAGAATAACCTCAAGCTCAATCAAATGGGAGAACTCTCACCCTCTCCCTAGTTGAACATAAACGCTGTGCCGCGACCTCCTCTCCCTATAACTCAATCCCAATGACTAAATGGAGATACGATCACTTTTCTCTTGTAACGACCTTAACTTGCCAGGAAGCGTGATAAATAATAGTCAAGGAGTTACCAGAGAATAACTGTATTTATTTTATTCGACATATTGGAAATAGAAGATATACAAATAATATTATAAATGCCGAGGTACCGCCCAAGGCAAGCCAAGTGGATGATTTGAAGTTAAATATAACATACAATAAATATGACTAAAATGCAATATAAACATATTGTTTAATTAGTATGCTCGCCAAGTTAAGTCTAAAGCGAGAGACGACTATAGCTACCATCAATGATAGTCAACAACAAGATACGACTCAAAGGTCAAAATGAAAATTAAACTCTATTTATTGTATATAGTCACCTGGCGACAATAATTTGTACTATCATAATGTATTTTGAGATAAAGTAACAACTTACAAATATAATAAACCCGCCGCCTAACGGCTAAGGTATTTTGGACTGTACAATTAAAGTCCCCAACGGACACAATATCAGCATAATTTACTAAGCGCCTTAGACACATGCGCTAATAAAACGTACTCTAACGTAACTGAAGTTTAGGTACATAATAAATGCTATTCTTGGAAGTATCTTACAATCCAAACAATGCCCAAATACATCAAAGTTTAATTAGGGCAGTACTAAAAATATATATGCTCAGACCAAACAGGTGTTTAAAGACATTAAGTGATAAGCAATAAATCTATGGAACAAAATTATTCCGCTTTCCCATAACAATCTAATGTAATTCAGTGCTCTGGAAGATACAAAGCGTACGCTCAAGTTTAAGAGATTGCTTCCCGTCTAATCAAACATTATTCTACAAAGCAATAAATTTAATAAGCATATCGCTTATAGTTAGAGTCCCTAATTCCCACATGATCAAATGTAAATTTACACTATCAAGATATTACTCACATAAAACCTATTTGGTTTTACCACCACAACATATTATAAGTTCGAAAGAGTTAAAGATAAAGCACATATTTGAAAGTTAAAGTTCTCGGTCCCTACATAATCATATGTTAATTTAAATTTTCTAAGCAAAACATACTCAAAATATTTCCAACAAACATCAACTGCTAATCAGACAGTCAGCAAGAGCGCAAATATAAGCAAGCCTTCGAGCGTCGAAACAGAAGTTAAAGTTTGTTCACGGTAGGAATTGTTTTCTAAAAGGCCATTTTCCCTACCATAAATCTATTATTTAGTAGGATATTGCTAGGAAAAAAGACCTTTCAGAGAGTAATTCCTACCGTGAATGGAGTATACGTTCCCATAGGAGAACGGAAGGTTTCCCTAGCAGGAAGAATACAAAAGGATACGTGGTTGAAAGTCAACCCCACTGATACCCAAAAAAACCCATCCCGAAATAAAAATTTAAATTAATAAGTCAGAAAATAATAATTTTTAAAGGTTCCCCATAGTAAAACCGAAAGGGAATTTTGAATAATATAATTAAGTCTAAGCTTAATTGCCGTTCTAACCTTGTAAGCCAGTGATACAATGAGTAACCATGTAAAAAATACATCGCAATATATAACCGACACAAATGCATGACATGTCCACAGAGAGAGGGAAAAAATGGAGTGGAAGAGGGGAGACAAGCAGCGCTTAGCAACTCGTAGAAACTCCTGGAACCATCCAGGCGGCGGAAACAGAAACTACACTGGTGGTGTTGCCGTCACTCGTTTGTTTCTGGGCGGGGCTTCCTTCACGAGTGTACCGTTGGATCGTATCTCAATTTAATCAGTGGAATTGAGTTCTAGGGAGAGGAGGTCGCGGAACAATATGTGCTCCAGTGTTTATGTTCAATAAGGCAGAGGGTGAGAGTTCTACCATTTGATTGAGCTTGTTGTTCTTCTTTTGGTAACATCGTTACGATTTCCTCTAAATTCAACCATCCTCGTCCCTAACTCGTTAGCGTAATTAGCACATAAACGGATAGCCTCAACGAGTAGTAAAATACGATGCTAAAAAAAAGTGTGTAACAAAAAAAAAAGCACTGCACTAACGGTCTAATCTAATATGCATAGTAATATTGAGAAGTTACTCTAATGAAATTCCCCCACCAAAAATATCAATAGTTGTCACGGGATCGTGAACGCGTCTTTTAAAGAGTTTGGTACTCGTGAAAAATGAATAAAAATTAGAATCTAGCTTGGAGCAAAGACGTTAAAACCAGAACGTGCTTGTCATTACCTTGGTGAGCGTTGTTTCATATCAAAGAACCACTTAACGTGTCTTGTTGGGAAGGAAAGCAACGCTTGAGTTCCTGAGTTACCTAAAAAAAAATGTGTGTGTTCGGTATTTGATAAGAAACGTTACGGCTGTAAACGTAAAGGCGAGAGCGTGAAGACGAATATGAAACACTTAGTTATGCCCAAGAAATCTTATAGTATTATACTCCAACATTAAATTATATGAGAAACTTATATACCTATTTTATAGCCAACCTAAATACAATTTCGGCAAATGACTTTCTATAATATGTTATTTTTGCCAAATGAGCGTATTTAGAAAACATATTTATTTACAATAATAAATTTGTTTTTAAATGCAAGTATTGTACAAAACCAAGTAAGAGATATTTTAAATAATAGTTATATACATTTCTGATAGTATAATTAATATTAATTTTTTTCTATTACCGTTATTTTATTTGTAATATGAGGTTCTATGAAAAATTAGGTAATAGCTATAAATATAAAATCTAGAGGAAAATACCTCCCATTGCGTACATCGTAGGAGAGTGGTCAACCAATCAGTAAAAACTGCACCAAATAGGCCTGCACCTTGACACCGGTAAACAATACTAGATGAGCCTAGAATTTAATCAGCGTGTACACCAGTATGGAATAATTCGAAATTAAATTGTATGAGAAAAATGTTACACCTATTTTATAGTAAACATAAATACAAGTTTGCTAAGTGACTTGCTATTATATGTTATCTTTATTAAACAATCGTTATTTAAAAACTTATTTACTGACCAGAATACAATTTTTTTTATAAGATGACCGTCTATAAAAACCCTAAAATATGTTGCAAATATTTAGAAAGCTCGAGTTATTAAGATGTGATTTTGTTATTTTAAAATACGATTAAGGCCAAAGCTGAGGTTAAAGATACTAGTGAGTGGAATATCATACATACTCTGTAGGGTTAGAAACATGAATTTTAAATTTGAAGATCCAAACACATAATGTAAAGTGCAAGCCCAATTATTTTCAACAAAATTATCCTCTTAATATTGCAGTTTTGATATCGACGTAGACTAATAATATAAACAAAGTGAGGTTTTAATAAGGCTACAACAGAACAGTATAAGATAATTGAGGATTGTGTTAGTGGTTTATAACTGCCATTTCCAAAAGAAATACCGCAGTGTGGGGTTATTTTACTTCAGGTAGACGAGAACACTTGTACATTTATTTCTTAAAAACCACCAAGAGTATAATATATCTATATTAAATACTAACTGTTCATTTTTAATAACTATACTCAGATAATTTATGAATAAATGTATTTAAATAAAAAATATGTAATGCATTGTCTAAGCCTTAGAATAAGGACAGATGCAAAGACCGGGGCTTGAATTCCAGTTGGGTGTACTAAGGTGGGATTTTCCTAAATAGTTTTACATTCTCCCCCACTAAAATGTGGGTACACTTTGTCTAAAATTCAACCTTATCTAACCGTAACACATCTGAATAGTTAGTATAGCCATCCGATAGCCAAAACAGGCAGTAAGATGGGTTCTAAAAAATCATAGTTCAAAAATATTTTGTTTGCTAGGCTATTTGACAAAAATATAAACTTATCTATCACTTTAAAACATTTAAAACAATTGGAAAATAGATTTAGAGCTAAACATTAAATTGTAAAATCTAAATAACGCGTCCCCGCCTTGAAAAGGCAAAAATTACACCATTATTGATCATTATTTAAATTTATATGCACAACAATATAAAATTGCATATTCAAATTATCTGCATTGGTGGGAACGTGGACTAAAGCGTAAATATCATTAACGGTGTACTGAGGTAGTTTTCTATTTAATTGATTTCCCTTTCTCCTTTCAAGCAAGTGCAGTAACATTTCCTATACATGCTGTTTTCCTCATACCCAACATAATAGTGTAAAAATATTCCAAACAGGTAGTAAAAGGTGGTGCTATAAAATAAAAAAAGCCAAGTAAAGATTTGAATAATTAGAACACAGTTAAATTAACACACTCTAAAACATTAGTTCATTGTACATTTGTATATTGATAAATATGTAGGAAAATGTCGTTGTCCACCATTTAATACTAGACTACTATTCAATAAATGAGCCCGCTTTGGTGGCTGCATGGTTTGTTTAGTTACTTTCGCATTATACTGGGTTGCAGTTGATGGGAAGTTTGAGATGCATATCCTTGTCTGATGTACTGAGGACTGTTCCACCCAGGGTGGGGTGGAAGGTAATATAAGGTAAGGGCAGTATTTTTTATAGTGATTGTACCCAAACAATATTTTTGTTTAAATTAAGTCAAACATTGTTCTATTAGAAACATATAATTTAATTATCATCAAATGATGACCTTAACAGTTCTTGCATATCTGTCAATGGTTTACTTGAATTTAATGACAATTTTTTCTAATAGTATAGAAAGGTTTGTCATCTAATGCGCTGTGCTCATGATATATATTCAACAACCATTTATATCACCATGTGGAGAAAAGTAACCTCTATGTTTCTAATGAAGTAATACTTTATTTTTTTTGGCTAAAAAATGTTATGCTATAAAAAATAAAAAAGTTGCCCTTAACTCTACTTCTCTTCAAACCCAACTTAAATGGTTTATGAGTCAGCCTTCAATCAAATGTTTATTTAATTTAAATTACACTTTATCCACTCTTACTGTAACTGTACAAAAATGGGTGGAGCCCAAACGTGTAGTAAAACGTTATGCCTAGAAATAAACAAAAATAATTTGTCTCCATCTTCTTAAATTGATATTTTTTTAATACATGAAACACTAAATGTGGGGAAAAAAAAATACAATGGTAGGATTTCCGTCCCTCAAACCACTTGAAGTGATAGAGCCCATCCTTACGGAAGAAATAACTCATAACGTGAGCAGAAACCGTCATAATCTTTTTGGAAGTAGCGAGAGTAAATATCTATTACAGTCTATTCATAAATAACATCCGAACTGAGATCCAAGTACTCCATCTTCAGTAGAAAATGACATCGTCCATTAAATGAACATCGCCCACATATTCCTCCTTTGTGTAACCGTTTGTTGATGTTAAGTACCGCTACCAGTAGCGTAGATAGGATATATATATCCTTTTCAATAGGAAGGAGGCGGAGGTAGGGAGGTGCCATATACTATATATTTTATTGTAAACTGACCTTTAATCAGCATTTTACTTTTGAAGTGAATAAAATATGATATTGATATATCATGTTAAATATTCTATTATAAATCTTAAATAACCGACTTTTTTTTACGTACACCACAAGGAGAACATTATTTGGAGATAAATATAACTACGAGATAAATAATTGGAAGCTAATTTTTTAGAGTAAAATCCATTAGTTAGAGCAATTAGACCTATGTACATATTGTTTCATTTTCTCAGTAAATAGAACATAATTATTAAATAAACATAGTAAACTAAATCAATTTGGCATGGTAAACGGGTTAAAACCTAACAGTTTAAGGGAAGGGTTTATTGGAAAATGCCCGCCGCCCCCCACCCCCCAGTTACCCATAGTTACCTCATTATTGTTTACAATTAGTAACAAGCCTTGGACTATAATGAATAAAATACGACTAAAAATAAGTTTGATTGTGATTAGTACGCGTACAAACACACATTTAAATACCACATTATTAGAATAGCAACACCGTTGAGTAATATAATTTAGATGTGGAACCTGTCTTACTACCCGTCCGTGCTTTTCTCATATTTATACTAATGGGCTGATAATGAGTAGGGTGGACTCTTAAAGGAAAGGTGCATACATTTGTGTGGCGTGAAAGTGGAAAGCCATTCAGGATAAAACACAGTAAGGATTAATGGACCAGGTTCTAACCCGGATCTCCTAGTTAGAGGTAAACCAGGCCAGACCATGTGTCGTAGCCAGGTGTGACTATGTGTGTTCATTAGACACAGTGAAAGTGAGACAGGTGTAACCATTTTATTATATTATATTCTTTAGATGAAATATTTACCACCTGGACAGGGGAATCATGTCTGGAACCTTTGCCTTAGTTCACCAATCCTCTACCCACTGAGCTCTCCAGGAATCATCCCGGCACATCAATTAATATATTTACGGCTATGACCATAGTTATCAAATAAACTAGCTTAGATATTTAATCCATCATGATATACGTATTTGTGAAATATTTGTAATTATACATTTGGCAGCATTGAGCCAACTACCGAGTCGAAGGTGGCTGCGTCATCTGATAGCTCGTGACCTTAATAGAAATCACACATTTGTAGCCGACGATTTCCGCACGTCCATCATAGACTCTGCCTTAAAATATGAGAGAAGAATGACCTTGGACCCGAGATGATTCCTGGATAGCTCAGTGGTCAGAGCATTGGCGTACTAAGCCCAACCCACCTTGGTGGCGTAGTTAGTTAACGCACAAGTTTTGTGTTAAGCTAGACTGCCAAGGACGGGGAGATACATTTTCGAATCTGGCTCTGGTGAACTTAGAAGGGGGAGTTCCTAAACGGTTTTCCATTCTCCCTCCATGCAAATGCGGGCTCACTTCTTCTATATTCAACCTTCCCAATTCCTAACCCATTAGAGTAATTAATACTTAAGCGTACAACCCGAACGGGTAGTAAGATGCGGTGCTAAGTATTACTACTAAGTCCAAGGTCACAATTTCGATTCTCTCGTTCAGGTATCATTTTCCAATTTAAAGAATCTTATATTTACATGCGGCTATAACCATAATCATAAAATAAACTAGAGTTGCTATTTATTCTAGCATTTTAGTATAGTTTAATAACTGTAAGACCACATCTGTGGTCAAGTTAACAGTTCTTGGCTACAGGTACAGAGATCCTGGGTTAAATCCCCGGTGCTTCCAAAAGTGTATGTGAAGCAGTGGGTCTGGAATGGGGTCAACTCAGCCTCGTGAGGACAAATGAGGAACTACTTGGATGGAAAAGTAGCACCTCCGATCCAGAAAACTGAGCAACTAAGATTAATGGCCGGAGGGTTCTTTGTGCTGACCACATGACACGCTATATCCACAAATGTTGGCACAACCTTTGCCAACATGCTGCGGCCGCTTGGTTGGTATAGTTCGTTTGCGAGCTAATGCCATGGAGTTTAATAAATTAAGAAACATTTAAAAAATAAAAAATAAACTATTTCACTTATCCTAATTTATCTGTTGACAAGTGACTAATTTCTGAGTATAATGCAATCGTGTGTCTAATATCATGGTTAATCGACAGTGAGAGGAGCTCGAAAAGAGTCTTTCTCAAGCTTTACAAACTGATTATTATGCACATGATTAAGCTCGAGCTAGAAATCCCATCAAATATGTTTTTCAGGTTTCTTCTCTTGATAACAGCGAAATTGGAATGAAACTGTTTCATTATTATTTTATATTATTGTTTATTTAAAAACAGTTGAGTCATTTCATTCATTTTAGTTCTACTTGATTTATACTTAATGAAAAATACAAAATATTGCAATACGATGGGATGCTTGGTTAGAATCGTACCACTTACCAGCTTGATTTGAACTTACCAGCTGGGCTATAGTTACAATGGAGCTATGACTTATTTGGTGTTGATTGACAGCTATGAAAAAGCTACCAGACCAAATTATATATCCCTATGCCGGCTCATATGATCAGCAAAAACCTGTGTTTAGCAGCTGTCACTTTTGACACTCAAAATTGAGGTATATACAAGAAACATATATATTTATTTATTATTTATTGTTGACCTTAATATGTTGATTCTAGGCCTAGTTTTAATTGTTAATTTTTTCTAAAATATTAAACATTTTAAAATTTCTAGCATTTAATCCCATATTAGTTATTATTATTATTATTATTATTAAATAATTGTTACTAATAATTTTTTATTTGTAAATAATTATTTGTTAATAGTGTTGTTGGTAGCATTATAAATGTGAAAAATCTGAACGTGTAGTATTTCAAGAAAAAAACAAAACACTATCATAAACCTTTTTAATACTATTACAACAAATAAGTCATGTTAGTTATGAGCTGGCTTGTACCTTTTTAAGTGTTTTCCAACGGGGTCGTAAGCATTTTTTCTATATCATCATATTTGTAGGCCTATTAATGAAGATTAAATAATTTAACAAACAAAAATCAATATCTTAGAAATATGTTTAGGCCTATAAAATAAAAAAAATACAGTGTAAGGCCTAGTGACAAATCAAAGCTATCCTAATTTAAAAAATCTATTTTAGATTCATTACCCTTAAAAAGTTATTACTAAGTATCTAATAAATCTACAATAATTTATAACTTGAAATCTTAGCCTGGTATTTATTTAATCAACACTGGGGAAAGACTCGTTAGTATTTTTTATTACAATTCACAGATTTTTTTGGAATACTAGAAAAATCCAAAAATTTGAGGTCTATCCTAGAGTTCATCACAGAACAATCTTGGGATTAAAAGATATAGTTTATAGTCTTGATACACAAATTTGAATTTTCGAATAGTGTTTATTGAACTTGAGAAACACTCGCATTTTTTTAACACACTCTTCATTATTATATTGGATGAATAATTATACAAAGATCACTAAAAAACCGTTTATTTTCCAAGGATAACTCACTCACACACCAAACTAATATTCACAAAAGAACACACGGATTACAAAGTAGCCGAATTAATATTCAAAAAAGACACTGTATTATTAAAGTTTGTAATACAATTATTAACAGTAGTAACATAGACACGCCTAAATACTAAACTTTAAAATATGTTGTTGCCTTCAACTTGTGGACACACGCATGTGGTTTTATTAATTGTACTTTTACGACAATTCACTGTTATAACTGTTATAAATTATATTTAAAATTGTTAGATTTTGGTTATGAGAATAACCATTTGGTTGTTTGTATAGTTTTGAAGTTTGCCTTTTCTGTTTAATCCAAGTTAATTATTTAAAGCAAGAGCTCGTAAAAAGTGGCCTTGGATGCAAAAAACAAATATGGCCACTAGATGAAGCTATGCTGCCAGTTGGTGACGTAGGAGACCTTATTGCTGGTTGTGCGGTGAGTGTTATTAATATTCGTGTTTACAAAATTTAAACTTTATATTATTTCACAAACATTTTGTATGTCTTTTTCTCTTTATTATTACAAACCATTTATTTATATTAAAGATATGCGAGGCCAGTTATAAAAATATTAATAATTGAACATAATATCATTAAATGTAAAATTTGACGCTCTTTTTAAACTTTAATTGCCACAAGAATTAAAATAAAAACGAGAATGAATTTGCAAGACTCTTTTTTTATTAAATTTGATTATGGAAAATACAATTCTACTGTAATCCTCAGGGAAGTATTGTTAAAAGTGATTGATACTATTTTCTTAGTGATAATAATAGTAATACTCAGCAAACCATAAATATTTCCAAATATGTTGACAAAAGTTACTTTCAGGCAATGTCGGCATTACTGATAGCATCTGACAGCTTCTGCTGTCATGTAAAACCAAAGAAGTCATAATTCCACTGTAGCTAAATCACCCCTGGCTAGGATGTAAGTTGTTACATACATAAATGAGGCATTGTTTGAGTAGTATTACCTAACTAAATTAGGATGTTTTGAAATGTATTAGCTGTCTAAATTAGACATGGTATGAGCTGTAATACCTAGTTAAATTAGGCCTGGTTTGAACCGTAATACCAAGCTAAATAAGGCCTGGTTTGAGCTGTAACACCTAAATAGGCCTAGCCTGGTTTGAGCTGTAATACATAGATAAGCTTAGCGTGGTTTGAACCCTAATACTTAGCTAAATTATTATGTTTGATTAAATCTCTAATAACTTGCTAAATTAGTTCTAGTTTGAGATGCAATACCTAGATAAATTAGATTTAGTTTGAGCTGTAATTATTGGCTAGGCTAGGTCTGGTTTGAGATGTAATATATATTTAAATTAGGCCTGATTCGAGCTCTGATACCTAAATAAATTAATTCTAGTATAAGCTTTAATAACTATCTAAGATATCAAATAATAATAATAATTTATGAAATAGTATTTTATGAAGGGTTGACAACACTATTCCAAAATTATGTTTTACCAAGAAATTATTATATTTAATATACAACTAGTAAATTGTTTTATTCTTGAATATTTTTTTTATATATATAGGCACTTTAGACCTTATTAAATTATTTGACAGTATATATAAACTCTGGTTATTTAATCACAGGTTGAGATTTAGTTCATGTTGCTAAGCTAAAAAAAACTGGAATATGATTATTATTTTAATACGAGAAAGGCGTGTGTATGGTGGTGGGTGACTATCTGGTTGTTTGGTGTTGGTAATTAACAAAATAAGGCCACTAAACCTTAATTTAACATTACTGCACGTAGTTTAAAAAAACGAAAATACTTTTCTTTGTCGAAGCTACATTTCTATTTGTTTCCAGAAGGCTTATCTCCAGCGAATTCTGCACCAGACACGGCATGTCCAATAAATAAAGAAGTTAGTTTTTGTGGTTTGGGTTGTCGCAAACAGGAGCAAACAACAGTTTTCTGCTGGGGTTAGCGAGCTTAAAAAGGAATGGGGGGGAAAGTCACTCACAATTTCTTCAGCCGTGTCAAAAGAAATAACTTTTGTTTCAAACGCACAAACTTTAGGTCGGGAATTGCCGTTATTTATTTAACTTGATTTCTTGTGTTTGTTTTTTTCTCTTTTCGGTTCTGGAAATATTACGTTGCTTATTCTTTCTTGCTCACATCATTGTACTAAAAAAAGAAACTATTTTCTAGAGGTTTACGATTATGTTTAAAGTATATAAAGTATTTAACTTAGTACCCAATTAATAATTTAATTTTCTGAAAATTTAGTTTGGAATATACTTATTCGGTTATGGCCCTAGAGTGCATGACAATGATCAAACAATATACATATTGAATATTAGTTTATCGGTACGATGGCTACGGTCTTTACGGAGAAGCTTATCCATTTTATAACACTAATACATTTAATAAATTTGCTCCTTTTTTATATTACACCACGCCTTACTACATGTCCGGGTTATCCACATACGTTTCCCGCCACGTATCAATACCCATCATGGTGTTACACATATATATTAATTGCGATAATGTATTAGGGTTAGTGGAGGTAAAATATTACAGGAAATGTACCTAAATTTTCTTAGAGGGAAAGTGTTAAGCAATTTAGGAAGAGCCATCCCCAGCACACCTGGCTGATATTGGAACTCTGGCCTATTGATAACCTAAATACAAGATCAAACGAGCTTGACGTTTAATTGCGTACTCACTGACACGTGTGTTTATAAGTTATTTATCAACCTGAGAGCTCATGAACCGGTTAAGTTTATTTTAAAGATTGGGAAAAGTGGTTCATTGACTGCTATTTCACCCGTATTTCTCTTATTCTCGTAGGTCGTGTCACACTAACAAGGTGTGGTAGAGGTTGATAAATACTTGTTGATCAGACCCAAATAGGACTCATTAGGGCTACAAACAAAGGTACAATGACAAATAGGGCAATACTTTATTTCAGTAACGAAGCTGAATTCGTTTTGGAAACAAGCAAACACATCTCAATTTATAATTACTATTCTTAAAACGTTTTTTTAATACAGTTCGTCACAATTGTACACACTTCTCATATAGTATATATATATATATATATATTTATTTTTTTAACCATTTTTAGCTCGATCTTAAAAGCCATTTTCGAAATATTTCAAATTTACTAAAGTTATTCAGATGTAAACAACCCTTAAATTAACTAATTATATAAAAGCAACAAATATATTTACTATCCTGTAAAATAACCTACAAATATCAATTTTTTACAAAATAGTTAAAGCTATTTTCAAAAAAACTCAATTAAAAGAAAAAGTAAACCACTAAGCTACCTCTTATCACATTTATACCCAAAATAAGTAGACGCTGTTGTTTACCAAATAAAATTTTCCCTAGATAGAGATTTTAAATAGCAGTGTTGGAGACAATTTAGAAAAAATTGTATTAAAAAAACTCATTCATAAACTAGTCTTAATTTGAGAGATAGCTTAAAATAAAAAAACACATCCCGAGGTATTACCCTATAAAATCTGTATATCAAATTTGAAGAAAATCTATCAAAATCTTTCAGATCTGTGGCCAGGATTAGACCGATAGACGGACGTACATAGGAACAGGCATAATAGTAAAATACACTTTTTGATTCCGAACACATATAAAACGTAGAGATTTATCATAATCTCAAGGTCAAAAATGTTCTCAATTATAATATTTACTCTTTATATGAAAAAGTAAAAACAAAACACATGTATGAGAACGTGGGCCAAGGAATCAGGCTCATCTGGTCTAGATTTAGAGTGAT
This sequence comes from Timema douglasi, assembly GCA_901482245.1. Taxonomy (NCBI): domain Eukaryota; kingdom Metazoa; phylum Arthropoda; class Insecta; order Phasmatodea; family Timematidae; genus Timema; species Timema douglasi. Next base: position 53,760 of record CABEEJ010001612.1, read on the forward strand.
GGGGAGGTTTTTCCACGCAAATGCAGGCAAATCTTCACTAAACTATGCCTTACTCATCATTTCCCCGTTTATGTAGGTATTCAGATAGCCAAGATAGGTATTAAAATGTGGTGCACAGTTTGGATCCCATATTATCGATATTTATAGTGTAGGTCTAGATTGCTAGTCCCTTTCCTAAGCGAAAAATCACATAATTCAAATTTATTGAAAGTAAAAATTACAGGGTATGGAGTAAATTACAACAAGAATGAAGAACTTTTGTGATTATTATTATTATTATTATTAAAATCTTCATCTCAAAACAATTATTTAAAAACGTCAATCACATTTTTATGACATAGAGAACTCAGTCATAATAGCGTTTATACATTCAATAATTCTCTATTAGGTAGATTATATATGAATATTCAAACTAATGTTAAGCCTTATCCTTAGACCTACTGATGTAGCATTTTTCAAACTGTGTCTCGTGGAGAGACTGAGCTCCAGCATAGTTATATTAGGCTCAATGGGGCAATTTTAGAATATTCTTTCTTTTTTTATCATACTATAAAATAACACCAGTAATTAGGATTATAAGTTTTTTAATATCTGAATAAACGAGGTTTTCTAAAGGTGAAGCCAGAACATATAATGTTTTCCATTTGTTTTATAATTTTATGTATATTTAAAATGTAATTATTGATATAAAATATTTCTAATATTAGGGTAATTTTTTTATGAGGGCTCCAGCATGCTTTTTTTCTGGTGCAAGGGTTCCTTTGGGCTGGAAGGTTCGAGAACCCCTTGAATAGTTTATTATTTATATTTATTTGAGGTAATTAACGTGCACTTGCAGAACCCACTGATTATATCAGCACATGAGGAGTTCTATGAGCGATGGCGAAAGGACCTACCAATTTTGGCCGGTAAAGTTATTTTCACATAACTTCCAGAGTTAATTTACGTGCCACAATCGATATAGTTTATTATTATTATTATTAGCACCGCGTCTTACTACCCATTCGGGTTATACGCACTTACGCTAATGTGTAATGGTAGGGTGATTGATGAGATGAAATGAAGGAGCTACAGTTTAACGTGGGATTCGAACCACGGTAGAAGCCTGGCATTTGTAGGAATGAAATCTCGCTTTGTTTTTGATTTTAGAGTTTTCCCTCGGTGATCCTAGCGTAGGACTGTGAACCTGTGTTCAAAGGGGACCGCAAAAATTAATTTCATATCAAACCTCAAACCCTGCTGTTCTATGTTGTTTAGGGAATGCCAGGCCTCCACCATGGTTCGGATTCCACGTTAAACTGTAGGTCCTCCATTTCATCTCACATCACCCTACCATTACACATTAGCGTAAGTGCGTATAACCCGAACGGGTAGTAAGACGTGGTGCTAATAATAATAATAATTCAATGTGTGTTTAAAATAATAATAAGAGGGGGGGGGGTTATCAGGGGGGGAGGGTCTAGTTTATAAATAAGAGGTAATGTTATATAGGAATCCTGGTAAATTGTCAAGCATTAGTTGATTCTAGAAGCTATTTAGAGAAACATTTTTGCTTTAACACGATTAATTTTCTTGTATTTAATTTTTTAAATACTATTTATACAATACTTCGGTAAATATATTATTCAAAATACTTTGCCGATAAGCCATATAGTGTAATTTTATATTAGAATTTTGGAGAATATAATTTACACTAGGTACCCATTAATCAAAACCAAATTTAGGTGACCCGCATCGGTGGCCGTATAGTGTAACGTACTACTTTATCAGTAGACTGTACTGCCGATAACGGGGAGATTGACGTTTGAATTTTAGTCAGGTGTACTGATTTTTTTCCTCAACAAAGTTTTCCATTCTTTTTTGCACTAAAAGGCGGTTACACTTCATATAAATTTAACCTTCCTAATCTCTAACATCATTAGCATAGCTAGTACATAAACGTACAGCCCAAACGAGTAGTGGGACACGGTGCTAAAAAAATGTGGGTGAGAAGGTTCAATTATTATTATTATTTTTTTAACTCCATGCCTTACTACCAGTCCAGGCTATACATCTATGTACTAATTTTACTATAATTGTTTAGGGATTAGTAAGCTTTAGTTGAGATGAAGTGCATTCACATTTGCGTGGAAAGAGATTGGAAAACCATTTTAGAAAAACAATCTTCAGTACATCCAACTGGGATCAACCCCAGATCTTCCCGTCTTCGGTATTCAATTATCAACCCCCCTATCTATCTTTTCTGTCATTGCACCAATGCCACTTTTCAGCTTTTTAGAGTTTCTTGGTTTTGGAGTTACAACGTTAATACATACAATCTCATACACACATTCTATTTTTATTTCTATGATAAAGAATATTTTCGAATCCACTCCAACTCTTCGATTAATCTTGCGTTTGAATTGAAGTTTGAAACCTGCCAATGCACTGTGATCGATCGGAACTCCAATGGAGAGGAGTTGGTTGGCTAAACAAATGACTAAGCTCAACATGTTTCTTTAACAGAACTTTTAGAAAAACATTTCTAGATTACACCCTAAATCGGAAAATAGTCAAATTCTTATGGACAGGAAGTCTTTTCTTGTGACGTGAACAAAGTACAAATGTCTAGATTTTGGCAGACAATATTGTTTAATTTTGAGTTTTCTTAAAATACTCACACTTCTTCATCTCCAGTAAACTACGAAACAATTTAGGGACCTGTATCGATGGACACAAGGACTAAAAGTCAAGATCGTTTAGTCTTCTTTGCTGATGACCTTTGAGGTCGGAGTTAGTGTCCCAGCAGGGTAATCTGAGATTATATTTTTCTAGTGCCAGGATCACAATAAACTTAACGTTTAGTTAATTTTAACGTAACGTAACGTAAAGTTTATAATCGTGTTTTTAAATCGTGGCCATCATGATGCAGTTAGCTAAACGTTCACTTAACTTAAGAGATGTTCAAAAGAGAACTTTCACGTTAAGTGAAGTTTAAGGAAAACCACCACGTGAATTAGCTAACCAATCATATTGCGAGTTACCTCAACAGGGCTATTTATTACTTAATTTGTTTGTGAACGGTATAGGCTACATACTAATTCTTCGGTACAGTTTTTCCTCCTCTTGAGAAATCTAAAAGTCGTAGCCTCTTGTCACAGTTTATTTTGATTATCCAATGAGCTTCGATTGCAAGAAATTGTAGCCTAATAATCCCTCAATGAATGGGTTTCATTTTAGTGAAAAAATTGTTTTCAAACCATCCATATTCATTCAGTGTATTTTTCTCAAGTTGTTACTTTAACTTACGTGAATCCTGATCACACACTAGTTTCTTTATGTTATTATTATTATTATTATTAGCACCGTGTCTTACTAACCGTTCGGGTTATATGCACTTACGCTAATGTGTAATGGGAGGGTGATTGTGAGATGAAATGGAGGACCTACAGTTTAACGTGGAATCCGAACCACGGTTATGTTAAGTGAACATTACGTTAAGTGAAGATTAAGTTGATCATGATCATGACAAAAATTGTTTCCAATCTTACCTCTCCGTCAGTGTGGGTACATTCTATCTAAGTTTTACAATGCTCATCTCTGCCCCATTAGCAAAAATAAATTCGGATTGCCCGTAAGACCAAGATGTGGTGCTGAATAAAAGATTATAATTTTATTGTGTAATAACAGCAAACATTGCTTCCCTAATTTATTTTAGTAATTAATTTGTCTAACGAGTAATACAAAATATTTTCGGTACTTCCTGAGAAACATAAAAAAAATAATAATATTTCAATCGAGTGGCGTCCCTTTCAAGCACCGCGGCGTCCTATCTAGGTCTTGGGTGACGGTTTTGGGAGCGCCGTGCGATATGGCTGACAGGAGCTTCGACCTCAATCCTGACCCAGCATGCACCGCACAGCCTCTAAGTGACTCTTGACTAGGCTCCCTGGGGAGGGAGCGAGACATTAAATTGGTTTTTCAAGAAAGATTTCATTTCTTAGGAAAAAATATATATATATAAAATGAAACGGAACTGTGTAGAGAAATCTAATCTAGTAGCTATGGGCGGGTTATCCATTACAGAAGTAAAAAAAATTGTTCGGTGCGCTGCACATTTTACAGACTTTCTAGCTCCTTTACCTAAAAATGGAGATATTTACTCAAAACTAGTAAGATATGTGAAACTAAATAATATACCTTGTTGCAGAAACCCTCCATAAATAGCACAAATTAAATAATATACACTGTTACAGAAACATATAAAAATAGCATATCTGTTCTCCAAAGAGTATACCAGTAGATTTCACAGACCCCAATTTGAAAGAAAATATTTGTCCATAGCTCCGAAACTATTGGTTTTATAAAAATATATTTCAAATAAAAGTTTTTATTTTTAATAGTTCTATTACTTTTCAATGACAAGTGGTTTAGTCTCTCAAGGAATTGCAGAGATATGTAATTTTCCCGAAAAAATTAGATGTACCATTTTCTTTATATTGTTAAATAGTGCCTTGTTACGAATTTTACTCAAAATTGTTAAATCCAACGAGCTCATTTTTTCACAATCACAATACTTCTCTCTCCGAGGGGTGGAGAGAAAGTAAAAGTATAATGTATAGGCCCATATAGAAATACGTTTAAGGATTTAATTTAAAAAATACAGACTCATTAAATGGTAAACAATTCAAGGAAATAAAAATATATAATCTTGCCGCATTTGATAGAAAACAGATGTAAATATTTATATACAGTTACATTAGAAAATATTAAATTTTGGCAGTAAAATAATTTAATCCAGTCGCATTAGACAGTATTTAATTTTAGAACTAATATCGTACTCTCTAGAAGCCTCTAATAGTAATACATTCAATGAATAACATAATATAATACAGGAATCCTAGAAGTCTATCAATTATAGTAGTAAAATAATATAATCTTTTATCATTAAATAGTATATAATTGTATAATTTAAAATATCTACAAATGTACGCCGATGCACGGGTATAAAACGAATTAATAATATCTTAACAAAACAAAAATTTCTTATTTGATAATGCCGTTTCCGGTAATAGAAATTACGAGGTAATGCCTGAACAGATTTCGACAAACGACCACTCCTTTTAACGGCTAGGGGTCCAGGATGTCGGGAAAGATAGTAGTTTTCCATGAAAAACCGATTTTCACAGATAAGTTCCAGTTTTGCAATCTTTGTTTAATCCCCATGGAAACCGTTATTTGTTGCATTGCTGTAAATCTTTAAATAAAATATATCTCTTTGGCTAAAAAATAACTCGATCTTTATTTGTTGGTCCAAGCACATCACAATTTTCTCTTTGGATGAATATTTCTCTTTGGGAACTGATAACACTTCTAAATTGAGATACCTAAACTGGGGACTCATTTTATTTTTTATCGTTAATTCGCGTTTAAATCAATAATACTGGGCATAATTTGAAGATTAAAAGGTTAAGTTGTTAAGTTCGTGAAAATATTGTCTAAGTTTCGTTTCATGTATGATAAAACAATTTTTAAGTATGTTTTGGTATGTATTACATACTCAAAAACGATAAAATGGTCTTTAATCTTATATATAATTTGATAAGCCCATTTACAGTAAAAGAAATTACGAGAAAATGACTGAACCAATTTTGACAAACCATCGCTCATTTTTAAGGTTAAGGGCCAGGATGTCGAGAAAAAAAATTGTTTCCAACGAATATCTGATTTTTCCAGATAATTTTTATCTTTTCACAATTTGTTTACATCACCATGGAAACCCTTATTTTTGAATGGTTTTATATCTGTGAATAAATTATTTCTCTTTGGTTAAAAATAATAAATCATTCTGTAAAAAATATTTCTCTTTGGTTAAAATTAATAACTCATTCTATAAATAAAATATTTCTCTTTGGTTAAAAATAATAATTCAACACTTAATTAAGTTGCATGGTTGAATAATACAAAATTATGGGGAAAATATATTCATACTAAATAAACCATTAACAGTAGGTTAGTAGTATATAATTTTGTTTGCATGGATACTTTTCTTTATTTATTTTTGAATATTTATGTTTGATCACAAAATGCCTATTATAATAACTGGTCCTATCACATATTTTACCTATATCCTTTAATTGAGAGAGTTAATTCTCTATACTGGGGAAACATTTATATTTATTGGAATGTTGCTATTGTCAATTCTCATTTAAATAAACAATATTGACTATAATTCATAAATTAAATGTTTAAGTAATCAATTTAGTGAAAATACTCTCTCACATTCTCTTTAATATTCAGTACACACACATTCTCTCTCACACACATACAAACACACACACGCTTTCCCACACTCTCTCACTTTCTCTCTCACACTCTCGCTATTTCACATTGTTTTTTTTTCTCTCTCTCTCTCTTACACACACCTTCTATTTCCCATTCTATCTCTTTTACACATTCTTTATCACACTCATTGACCACACTTACTCGCTCACTCTAAATCTCTAAGCCTCATTCCTTCATAATCACTATCTCACACTTACTATATCATACTCACCCACAAAATTACATACTCAGGCTCACTCTCACATTTTCTCTTATAGCCCATTTCCAATAAATGAAATTAAGAAAAAACAGTTTAACCAATTTTGACAAACTTTAACTCATTTTAGAGATTGTCAGCAAAATTGTAGCTTCCAAAGAAAACCTGATTTTCTTAGTAAATTTTCATCTTTCCCAATGTGCTAAACACTGAAAGATTAAAATGAATTAAAAATTGTATTTGACGAGTAAAGTCAAATTAGATTAATTCTAAAAATATTTTCCTGGTAAAAATAATCATTTTTAATATATTTTAATGCATAATTTGCAGATATCACTGCAATGAACCACCAGTCTTGAATATAATTTGATAAGCCCGTTTCCGGTAATAGAAATTACGAGGAAATGACTGTACAGCTTTTGTAAAACAACCCCTCATTCTAGCTTTTAGGAGTCAAGGATGTTAGGAAAAATAGTAGGTTTCCACGAAAACCCTATTTTCACAAAGAATTTTTAGTTTGTCATTGTTTGTTTAGTCACCATAGAAACCGTTTTTGCTGCATACCAGTAAACCTCTAAATAAAATCTCTTAGGCTAAAAAATAATAGATCAATTTGTTGGTGCCAAGACATCAGAACTTTCTTTGGATAAATATTTATCTTTGGATGCTGGTCATAAAACATATAAATTGATATTCCTAAACTGGGTAAAAATTTGTTTTTTTATTGGAATGTTGTTATCGTTAATTCGCATTTAAATCAATAGTATTGAACACAATTTGAAAATTAAAAGGTTAATTTGTTAAGTTCGTGAAAATATTGTCCACGTTTTTTTAGCGCATGATAAAATGAGGTTTAAATATGTTTTGACCCGCCTCGGTGGCGTAGTTGGCTAACGCGCTTGTCGTGTTGAGCTCGACTGATGAGGACTGGGAGATCGAGGTTCGAATCTCGGCCGGGTGAACTGGGGGTGGTTTTTCCTAAATGGTTTTCCACTCTCCCTCCACGCAAATGCGGAGTTCACTTCCTCTAATTCAACCTTCACAATTCTTAATCCATTAGAGTAATTAGTACTTAAAGCGTATAACCCGAACGGGTATTAAGACGCGGTGCTAATTATTATTAAATATGTTTTGGTATGTATTATAAGCTCAAATTTTTTAAAAATCTTGAATAACGTTAAAAAATCAGCCATCCTAACGATCTACAAATGGGTTTTGGTGTAAATTATTTTTCAAATAATGGGTTTTGATGTTCATTTTAGCGAATAGGAACACAGTACAAATACATAAGTTAAGCTTTATTTCATTTTACCGCTTAACTTTGAGGATATTACAATTGGATTAAAGTTTTATGGACCCCATATATCTTTTCACAGTCTTACAAATATACAGTAAGTACAGTCATGTTTCCATGTTGATAATTAATTTTGAGGGAATGATATTTCAAAGTACCATAATGTTTTGGGTACCACACCTATATTTTCACATTCTCTATCTTTATATGACACTCTCTCACACTCTCACGCACTCTCACTCACACTCTTTCCCCGCACACACACACACTCTCTCTCTAGTATGATATTCTCTCATTCTACCTCTCACACACTCTCTACCCTCATATACACTCTCTAAGACACAATTTATCTCACATTATATTTATTATATTCTCTTTATTAAGCTCTCTCTCAAATACTATCTCACTCAAACGTTTTCTCTTTCTCAAACGCTCTCTATCTAACAAATGCTTGCTCTCTATCACTCAAACACTCCCTCTCTATAAAGGCTCTCTCTCAAACTACCTCTTTCTCAAACTCTCTCTAAATCACTCGCATGCTCTCAATATATCAATCCCGCTCTATTTATTTCAAACTAACTTTTTCTTTCTTAAACTCACACTCTATATCTCTCTTTCTAGATCTCTCTAACTTTCTCTCCAACACTCTCTCTTAAACTCTGTCCTTAACTCTCTCACTCTAATTTTCTTTCTTTAAACTAATCTCTCCCTCTCTAACTTTCTCTCTCAAACTCTCTCTCACATGCCCCAATATTTTATCTCTCTTTCACACGATATCTTCTTTTCACACACAAACACACACTCACAACTTTATCACTCATTCTCCCTCACATATTAACTTTCTATCTCTCATACTCTTTCTCCCTTTCTCTCGCATACATTTTAAACCCCCCTCCCCCACACACGAACATACACTTTTTTATATATACTTTAATAACCCCATTTTTGATGGTTGAAATTAAGAGTAGATGGTTTTATTGATTTTAGCCAACGAGGTTATTTTAAAGGTTAGGGGTCCAGGATGCTGGCAAAAAGATTAGCCTAAAACTAAATCTAAATTTTCCTTGCGAATTTTTCATATTTTCATTTTGTGTACTCTCTAAAGTGCTAAACTGTAGAATTATTCTTTGTTTGCATCACTATGGAAAACATTATTTGCGTGTATTGTATATCGGTAAATACAATATTTCTCTTTGGTTAAAAATAATAACAGTTGAATAATTCTTACTTGAGTGGTTTGGCGCGACAAATAGATAGAGAGATGGGAGAGGGGTCGTTTTAGATTTCTCATCGTCAAATAAGAGGGAAGTTTTAAGTTATTATTCAAATCAAACAACGAAAGCTAAATATCCATGTAGTTTGATAACCTTTGACGAGTAAACTTTTAATTGGAAAGTCAAGTGAGGTTCTATTATATATATTAAAAAAAAATCTAGAATACATTTTAGTGCAATAATATTCAAGTATCGCTGCATTGATTCACTCGTATTTATTATAAATGTGTAAGTGAAGTAGATTGGGATATTATTCTTACATAAGTCTCTTTATCTAATTTAAATGTGTTTTTCGTTATTTTGATTATGTATTATCTTATATTTAATAGTAATTCATTAAATATATATTGTTAATAATCTTGTTTTGAATATCTTATAACCATTAAATCAAAGCACATAATAAACTTGTTACCAGTCATGTTTTCACTGTATTCATTGTAATTATTTCATGTTATTTATTGTGTGTGCTAGGCTCTTTCTGTTATCATATAATTATTTATCCAATATTATTTCAAGGTATGAAATGTTTATTTTTTTATCATTTATATCCATTAATTCTAACGATCATTTATCCAGGTATTATTATTATTATTACTATTACTAAGTACGTAAGATCATACAAAGTTTTCTTTATTTGCGTTTATTATTTTGTTTAGTTTTCTGAATGGGTGTGCAAGATGTCTAGCACATAGAGCTTTCACCGGAAAAGAATAAATAAAAATATAAGCCCAAACTGCAGCCCTAAAGATTTAAGTTTATTTGCATATGTAAATTTTAAGTTTTTTTCTTGGTTTATTGGAATTAAAGGCAACCTCACAAGGAGTTTAATAATCTTGAGGCATCAGGCTCACATAATATTATTTAAAAATATACACCGAAGGTTTCACACTAAGTACACAAGCAAAACTTCATCTTTCTATGTGTATTGCTTCTGGAACTACCGACACTAGATATTACGTGGTTTAAGACGCGAGTACCGCATCATAATGTAAAACTTATTGCAAGTAGCCGGCGTTACTCGGGTCTCTCTGGTGATCTTTTTTAAATCTCTTTGAATAGACGGTTTACATTTCTTTTTACAGAATAATTTCAATATGAAATGTATGTTTAGCACCGCGTTTTACTACCAGTTAGGGTTATACGCTTATGCAATAACTATACTAATGGTTTTAGGGATTAGGAAGATTATATTTATAGGAAATTAACGAGCATTTGCGTGGAGGGGAGGTGGAAAACTATTTGAGGAAAAAAAACTCTCAGTACACCCGATTGAGACTCAAACCTGGGTCTCCACGTCATCGGCAGTCTAGTTTCCTGTGAGAGTAGCGCGCTAGACCATGCGGCCACCGAAGCGGGTTTAAGAGTTTATTGATGTCAATAGCTCAAAAATAACACTTTTTAAGTTGTAACACGGTAGCACTTAACTATAGATATGTGTCATAGTAAAAAAAACCCAACTAAAGTTACATTAAGAATGTAGGTTCATACTAAGTCCTTGCTTACTGTTTTTCTTGTTGTTTTTTTAGATACATGGGTAGCCATGATGTCTAGTGTGTAAGGATATCTTTGGACTTAAAGAAAAAGTTTAAGATACATAACCTAAGGATTTTTCTCTAATTTTGTAATGTTTAAAATGTCTTTGTTAGCTGTTGAACTTAAAGCTACACTTCCCAACAATCACACTGTTCAAGACTCGCGATATTTGATTGAAAATAATAAGCCCTAGGTGCATACTCTGTGGTTTTACTAAGTAAACATTAAAACATAGGCCTACATTTCTATGATTCTTGCTTTTGGAACTACCAAGACTGGCGATCACGGGGCTTAAGGCGTCACAATCTCAATATACGGTCAACTCTGCTTATGACAGACCTCACGAACTAAGATATTTTGTTCACATTGTCACAAGTTCATTAAAATTGAAATGGATTTCACCTTAAGCCTTCAATGAGAGGGTTAGTGACAAACAAAACAAAATATCACCAACAGATTTTTTACACCCATTATTGTTTCCAGCCTGTGGCCTGGGTCAGTTTTTTTAAAATCCAAGTCATATAATTATTCACTTCCAGCTTGCTAGGCCTGTCGTACTTTCATATGCTTTATAATCTAAATTAAGATTAGGATAGGCACAACGTTAAGTTCCCAGCCATCAGTTTACTAATGTAAAACCTATATTTTCATCAAATGTTAAATTTTAGGGCATGCTAAGAATCGAAACCGGGACCCTACTCTCAGTAAGCAGACACTCTACTGACTAAGATAAGATGTAATAGAAATCTATTAATAAATAGCCAGTTATGTGCTGTTCATTGCTGTGACTGATTTAATCAATATGTTTCCAGTATATTCTCCTATGGAATCTGTGCATTCTCCACACTAGGTTTTTACATTCTATAAATATTAGAACAGTCCTAAAACCTTCCTAAACCTTTTTGGGACACTTTCTTCACTCTAGTCTTAGTAATCTTCCACCTTTTTTATTTTATTTAAGTCTTTTTTTTAAATTATCTATATGTCTATTGAATATTAATTAATCATTTTATAAATAAATCGTCAATTTAAACACGTTTACATCAATTAATTGGACAACCTACATTGTAAAAATGAATTAAAAAGGGCTTGTGTGAATGAATACAAGTTAGGATCCATGTTTAATTTGAAGCGTGGTTGTACAAACAAGAATTTCCAATATTAATCAATCAAACTTAGCAACACGTAATACCTAGGTTGATACATGTTTGATTGACATATATTGGACTGTGTAACAAGGACTAGTTTATGGGTGTGTGTGTGTGTGTGTGTGTGTGTGTATGTGTGTATCCACTGGTGGATTACTGACACGAATAACTACTTCAAACAAAACCCTAGCGTTTATCATAGTTTTGAATTGTAGATGGAATCCTCAATAAGTTTGTCAGCAAACAAGACACTCAGAAATCGGGACATTATACTAAGGACCAACTCTAGCATGTACACATGCATTTAATTTTATAAAGTGAATTTTTTAAATTATTTTATACTGTAACACATCCTGTTAATAGCACGCAAAGTTTATCAAATTAGATTAACACACTCTAAAATAGTAAATAAATAATTTTAGACAGTGTTTAACAATTAAAATAATATTTTTCTACAAATTTGTTGTAATAAATTACTTTTAAATTTTCTTCTTACTTTAGAACATTATTTACGAAAGTATTTTTTCTAATTTCACTCTTTTTATTTCTGCGCCAGGCCTTACAGTCCATCTGGGATGCTTATGAACATTAATAGAGCAAGGGAGAAACAATTATCGCTTAGAGAGAGAATGCACCCTAATTTTCATAAAGGGAGAGTGTAAAAACCAATAAAAAGAGTACCCTCTTTGCATTCGGCCGAGATTCAAACCCCGCTGTCACCCTCACCGACAAACAGGACGACTCGAGTGCCCACCGAAATGCTATTGATAAAATAGGTTAAAAAAAGATTTATACATTTCTACCAACACACTATAACTATACTCTAATCAGAGTATATGTGGGCTAAGGTGTCCACCTCATCAAGTCTAGGTTCGATGGTAGTTGGGAGGGGGTGGGGGTCAGGGATCGAATCCCTGCCAGGAGCTCTGAGGTGGGTTTTTTTTAAAAAATGATTTCCACTCCTCCACGAAAATGGGAGTATATTTCCTATAAATTCCTCATACAGTAGCCCCATGACTTCTTTGGGGCTGACTGACAGCTCACAGCTGACAGCTTTGAAAAGTTACCTGACCAAATTATGTATCCCTAAGCCAAGCCATATGATCTGCAAAAACATGTGTTTAGCAGCTGTCATTTCTGACGGACAGAATTTAGAAATATACCTAAATGTTGACTGACAGAAGTCAGATGTGAGCTGTCAGTCAGCACCAAAGAAGTCATGGGGCTACTGTAGCTAGCCTATTTGTGAGACATGTGGGTTGCTCATAAGGGTGTAAAGGATCAGCGTCCATTTTTTTATAATAGTAAAAATGTGTGGTTTAGTATAATACTCGCAGACACTCTCATTTTAGAATAATCAACAACGGTTATTAGATTATTGATTACAAAAACCTGACTCGCTCCCTTTGTTCAAGATGTTACAGCCCGTCAAAGTGAGTACATTAAATTGTGCAGCCCCACCCATATTGTGCCAAAAAAAGTTTCAAAGAAAAACCAACAAAAAAACCAACAGCTTTTTCTAGATTGAATAAAGGCGAGATTAGTAGCTTCGTAATGACCGAAAAAAACGTTCAAGGTACATGCTACGAAGTCAACACTCCCCTTCACGATCTATTTCTGTCTCAAGGAATTGTGTTCGGGAGTTTTTGTGCGTGTGCGAGTTTAAATATGGGCGTGGCGCGAGATGTTGCAGACGCTGAGCACCTCATTAGTCCAAACTCGAAGATTACTTCATTAGGATGTGGTGGGATGGCAGGACTTTTTGTCATGTAAAGTATCCTCGCTGCCTAACGCGTCAATAGGGGTGTTCCAATGAACACCTTGGCTTTATTTTTCAGCCCTTCCACGAGGCTTTGCTTTCCATATTTAATCAAGAGCGATTTTCCTCCTTCCTTATTTGTTAAGAGTGAGATTCCGTCCTCCATCTTCTATAAACGGAGAGTTTCCCTCCTTCAACCTTCTGTCAAGAGCAAACTTCCCTCCTCCATCTTCGGTCAAGAGCAAACTTCCCTCTTTCATCTTCTGTCAAGAGCAAGATTCTTTCCTCCTTCTTTTGTCAAAATTCAACTTTCTTTTTTTATTTTCGGTCAAGAGCGAGATTCCTTCCTCCTTCTGTCACGATCGAAATTCCTCACTTCTTCTTCTACCTGTAAAGAGCGAGATTCTTCTCTCATTCTTCTGTCAAGAGCAAACTTCCCTCCTTCATTCTGTAAAAAGCCAGATTCCTCCCTCCATATTCTGTCAATAGTGGAATTTCCTTATCCATCTTCTCTCAACAGTAAGATGCCTTCCCCCATAATTTTTTCAATAGCACGATTCCATTCTTCATCTTTTGTCAAGATCAAAAATTCCTCCTTCATATTTTGTCAAAAGCAAGACTCCCTCCACCATCTTCTGTCAATAGCAAGATTTCCCACTCTATCTGTTGTTAAGTGTGGACTTCTGCCGTCTATATTCTGTTTGTAGCAAATTTTTCTCTTCCATCTTCTGTAAAAATTGAACTTACTTCCGCTTTCTCATGCCAAGAGCAAACATAAGCCCTTATCCATGTTCTGTGAAGATTGGACTTACACCACCGTTCTTTTTTCAAGAGTGAGATTACATCTTCATTATTTGTCAAAAGGTAGATTTACTTCCTCATTTTCGGCCAATAGTGAACTTCTGCCCTCCATATTATATCAAGAGCCAACTTCACACCTTCATCTTCTTTCAACAGCGAACTTAAACCTACCTTATTTTTATTAATAGTGAAATTCCAACATCCTTATTTGTCAAGATCAATATTCTCTTCAACTTTTTTTCTTCTTCTTTAAAGACCAAAATACCGCTCTCATTCATTTGTCAAGAGCGAAGTTATTTCCTCTAACTTATGTAAAATGTGAATTTTCTACTTTTGCTTTTCTTCCTTTTTCAATAAGAAACTCTCTACAACTATGAACAAGTACTGTACATATAAAAACATTATCCATTCGAATAAGACATGCTATTACAAATCTTAGTTGCATACCTATCAGTGAATTCAAACATTTATCAAATAGTCTCTTAACCCTCTTAAGTATTAATATAGTAAAGCCCAATATAAATGTTTATGTATTTTATTTTGTAAGATTTGGTCCATCAAATTAGTTGTTGTTGCATCAGTGTGAACGTTGGATATATGTAGTAATCTATCTAGGCTTGCTTTGTAATATTGAGAAGTTGGGGTTAGATCCCTGACCGGACATACTGAGGGTAGTTTTCCATAAATTATTTATTATTCTTCCTCCACTCAAATTTACTTGATTAGACTATATTTTCCGGGAATCTAACTCATAAGCATAATTAGAACGCGTATAGTTTGGATGTGTAGTAAGAAGCGTAGCCAAAAACAACATTTTTACATCCTGCCTATTACAATGTTATAATTAGTTTTTGTATTCTTTTCCTTAGTAGCTTGTCTCTACAGATTACAAAATATGTTTTACTTTTTAATCTATTATTAGGGATTTTATCGTGAACTTTGTAAATCCAAAGATTATTACATAAATACACGAGCTACAAAATAACTTAACCTGTATCCCCACGCCAATATCTATTTTCAATTTGAAAGTGGATCAAATCAATATAAAATTATTAAAGACTTTCTTCAGCCCTACCCCGAATCCGCCAGTGTCCCCTAGACTTGTAGTAGACATCTTTACTCACTTGATCACGGGGATGACCCTGAAATAATAAAGATCTCAACGTGGTAGTTAGGAGAATATAATCTAAGATTACTCATCTTTAGGCCACCTCCTTTCTGAAGGAAAAGTTACTGTCCCTGTGATATTTAATAAGCTAATGGTAACTCCGACTCTTCAAAACCACAAAGTTAATTCTTGAATAAATTATAATTTTCTGTTGTGACCAACGTAAATAAAGACTGCAGGGGTTTAGGCAAGGCTATACATGATTCTTATACCCTTAATTTTAGTTATATAACTGGGGAAAATGCCGTAAAACGGTGGTGATTATTAACTATTCCTATAGTTTCGTATTGTTTTTAATAATATCTCAAAATGTATGAGTTACAAATACTTTACTAATCACAATACATTGTTAGTATCACCAAGTCTCGGAGATTAGGGTGGAAAGGTTAAGCAGCGTGAATGGGAGAGTCTAAAACCAATTTCAGGATACTGGCTGGTAACCAAATGGAAAGAGACCATTGGGAAGACTCAGACGGAAGGGTAACATTAGAATGGACTTGAAAGATATAGGGGGCAACGAGGTGGACTGGATAGAACTAGTTCAAGATATAGATAAGTGGCGTACTTATAAGTGCGTTAGTGAACTTTCGAGTTCCTAATGTCATAGGGTAAGTAAGTAAGGTTGTTTATAGTAAAGAACCCGGTTCGTACCTTTACACTCATATTGTGGTAAGCAGTATTTTAATATAACAAACAATTATTAAAATAATTACGACGCAGGTGGATGTTTGTAATTCCCTTAAACTATCTAGCCTGCTAAAGAGATGAAACACTTTACCATTGATAAGAAATACTGCGCTATTTTAGAAATGGTTTCTTATATAAAAACATAGCTCACACCAAAATGGAGCTTATTATCAACATGTCACTATAGATTAAAAATTCTTAAATATTAAATATAATAATTTTTGAAAAAAATGTATGAACATATTCTTACTTTCATAAACGTTTCAAACGAAATGTCACAACAACGAGGATCTTTAAAAACATAGAGCAAAACTTCCTGAAACAATTAAATCTATTTTTAACAGGGTCATAACATAATATTCTGAGATAATTGAGGATTTGTTAGTGGCTTAAATTTTTAGAATTTTCATCTCCAAAATAAATACAGGGTTGGTGTATATTTCCCTCCGAGTAGGGGGAACCCTTAAGTTTCCAACTTTAGCTACTGGAAATTACAGACAAACCCGAATATAAATAATGCATTACTTGAGGCGTGTCCGGGCCTCAAACTCAGAACAATTTCTTCATGCAATAAATGAACACCAGATCAGAAGTGTTTTCAAATCCTCCTCATTGGTTTCACAGCAAGGATCAAGTGACATTTCTGTTGAAGAAGTGAAGAAGGAGGGCGTGAAGCAAGAAGACATCCATTATGGATGTCAGCAACTGTGCGAATCCACCCTAAATCTTCCCTTCCTCTCCCCTCTCCAACATTTTCTTATCTTCGCAACTTCCAGCCAATAACCCAAGCACACCATTTATTATTAATGTAGATCCACACCCTTACCCCTCTTTCCCCGTCTTCCATTTCCCACTATTAACTTAACCCACTTCATGGCCCGTTAAAGCACTGATCATTCCGGAGCTGCTGTTAACTAGTATTATTTAATTGAGTTGACTTTGTTGGAGGTTTCACATTTTTTCACACCATCCAAAGAAATGGAATATATTCCATAATAGCAAGATTAAATCTAATATGTAGTTTGTGTGAATAAGCCTAGCTATACTTAAAAGTTCAATAAAAAAATACAGTCTGAATAAAAGCACAGTGGCTGGTTTTAGTAACGTAATCTATCTTAGTTTTTTTTTATGTACCACGTCTTACTACTCATCCAAGCTATTTGCATTTAATTACACTAGTGGAGTAGGTATGAGGAAGGTATAATTTGCATTAAAAGTACCCATATTCACGTGGATTAAGGAATTAATATTATTTAAGAAAAAAATTTCAATTCTTCCAGCTGTATTCTAATTC
This sequence comes from Timema douglasi, assembly GCA_901482245.1. NCBI lineage: Eukaryota > Metazoa > Arthropoda > Insecta > Phasmatodea > Timematidae > Timema > Timema douglasi. The sequence goes on from CABEEJ010001612.1 coordinate 71,238, forward strand.
CCATCTCACTGTCCCCAGAACACCAAACATATATTAGCTCAACATTTATTCAGCATTCCCATTGATGTGGGTCTCTTTTATACTAAGCTATATTCAATTTATGAAAACAATTATTGATTACAAGACATTGTTAAAAAAACTATTAACCTCCCAGTAGTGATCACGTGGACTAGCGTCACGCTCGTCTAGTCTGGTTAGCCGAGGGAGAGGAGGTCAAGGCTTGAGATCCATCCGGATATATTGAGATTATTTTTTAATTTGTTTCCCACTATTCCTCCACGCAAGTGTGGGAGCACCATTATCGAAGTTAAAATTATGGGCAGCCCGAATGGGTAGTAGAACTAGGTAGAAAATAAAATCCTATTAAATGAATAGCTCTGATGATGATTTAATAAATAATGTCAACTCTAAATTTCTTCCCTATTAAATTCTGATTATTAAATTTCATATATATTTACTATCTACCTATATGGCAAGAAAATATCTTATAATTCAAAATGTTATATCTGGCTAGAGGTAATGCGTAACTTCTCACTAATGAGATAAGATTGAAATTGCTGTACTAATAAAATGTGGTATTATTGTTACATTAAGCTAGTTTCAGGTTTGATCGAAAGCTGTAATTATTGAAAAATAACTAATGGCCTTAAGTAAACTATAATTCTAGCTAACTGATATAAATAGGATGTAATTAGGGGAATGGATATAACTATATCAAGATACGGATTGGTGCAATATTTTAAGTGTGGCAATGAACTTTCGCATTCCTAATTCCATCGAGTGAGCAAGTAGATATTTTTCTTTGACTATATGAGATAATATAATATATACTTTTTTAATACTAGTTAGTCTTGTTAGAATACAACCTTTTTGTTTTCATTTTTTCATTTTGTGAGACTATGATACCTCGTTAAAGGAGTCTTTGGTCATGAACTCATACACCCCAATGGTACAAACTTTTTCATTTTGTGTATTTATTATGGCTTCAAAGATAATTTTCAAAAATAGGTTTTGAGTAAGGTACCCTTAATAATGTTTTCTTCATAAAAACGAACACATCATATTGTTAATCATTATAATCACTATATATATATATGTTTTAAAACAATTTGTTCAAATATATCTAACAAAATTTAAATTAAAAAGAATTAAACTATTTGCAAACTAAATTAAAATTAGTTGTTATTTGTAAAATAAAACACATACTACCCCCCAAAAAAAATCTTACCCAAAACAAGTGTACAGTGTTAATTGTCTTGTCAAACATTTACAAGATACCCATTTGTAGCCAAATCATTAAAGCCATTTGAAAATATTTCAAGTTTTTGGAAAATCATTCATTACTAAACTATCCATAAATAAGTTTTTACTCCAATAACAAATATACAGTGTTAATTGTCATGTCAAACATTTCCAAGATACCAATTTGGTACAAAATCTACTAGGCTCTTTTATAATATTCCAAGTTAAAAAAAAAGCATTCATAAGTAAACAAACCACAAACGAGCTTTCACCCCAAAAACAAGTATGCACTGTTATTAGTCATGTCAAACACTTCAAAGATACCGATTTGGAACCAAATTGTTAAAGGCATTTGTAAAATATTTAAAGTTTTTGAAAAATCAGTCAATTTGTAAACTACTGATAAATGAGTTTTTACTCCAAAAACTAATATACTGTACATTTTTATTTGTCATATAATTTCCAGATATACTTTTCGAACAAAATCATCATAACTATTTAAGAAATATTTAAAATTTTCAAAAAATGTCATAGTTTAACTATACTCTTCAACGAATTATTGCCCCAAAAAAAAACCAATTAAACAATGCTATTTGTCATGTCAATACAATCCTAGATATGTATTCTAAACAAAATCATTGATGCCATTGTCGAAATATTAATCATCATTAAATTCCCTTAATTGAAGGGCTAGAAAATAAAATGGTGATGTAGCCCTACAAAAACTATATATAAAGTTTAAACAATATCCATCAAACCGTTTTGGTTCCGTGAAAAGGGACAGACAAACTGACAGGCATACATACAGAATTACCCCCGGGTACAGACAGCATTGTAAAACCCACATTTTTGTGTTCATTTTCAAATAGAACTTAAGGATTCATCATAATATCGATATCAATGATTTTTCCACGGTCACAATACTTTTTCTTGGTATGAGAAATTGAAAATCACTCGTGCTTATTTTTATTGTATCGGCTTAAATTTAGTATACTATTTTATTCAGTTTCTAGTGTTTTATATTGCATTACCCATTGGTTTTTCAGCCAGTTCACCCCCTTTAAATATATTTCCATTATGAAATATAATAATTGCGGCCAATATTTTAATATTAACATCTAAATCAAAGATTACATTGAAACAACAATATATCTATTAATTTTATTTTTAATAGAACTAGATTTTCTCCGTACATTTTGCAGGAAGCATTTGTTTAACACGCTCAGAGCTTTGGGAACTACACCGAATTGAACAACAAAAGAATCCAATTTGAAATCACACACATTTTAATAGAATGTAGCTATGTGGCCTTCCTTCGCAATGTGAAGGGCGCTACGCCTATCAGAGAGCGGTTCTGTGTAACCACGTGTAATATCGTGGCAAGGTGATGATAACAGTTCATTAACCAGACAACCTATCGCAGCATACACATCAATGCACCCGTGGGGGACACGTAGTAGGGGAAAAAACTTGCTTCGTCATTATTATCAAGCTTCACTTGGTGCAAACACAGGACAGTTGGGTTTAGTGGTCACCCACCATGGTGGTAATGTCACCCACTCTCATAACTAGGTGGGTTAATGGGATCTTCATGTTACAAACACAGGACAGTTGGGTTTAGTGGTCACCCACCATGTTGGTAATGTCACCCACTCTCATAACAAGGTGGGTTAATGGGATCTTCATGTTACAAACACAGGACAGTTGGGTTTAGTGGTCGCCCACCATGTTGGTAATGTCACCCACTCTCATAACTAGGTGGGTTAATGGGATCTTCATGTTACAAACACAGGACAGTTGGGTTTAGTGGTCGCCCACCATGTTGGTAATGTCACCCACTCTCATAACTAGGTGGGTTAATGGGATCTTCATGTTACAAACACAGGACAGTTGGGTTTAGTGGTCGCCCACCATGTTGGTAATGTCACCCACTCTCATAACTAGGTGGGTTAATGGGATCTTCATGTTACAAACACAGGACAGTTGGGTTTAGTGGTCGCCCACCATGTTGGTAATGTCACCCACTCTCATAACTAGGTGGGTTAATGGGATCTTCATGTTACAAACACAGGACAGTTGGGTTTAGTGGTCGCCCACCATGTTGGTAATGTCACCCACTCTCATAACTAGGTGGGTTAATGGGATCTTCATGTTACAAACACAGGACAGTTGGGTTTAGTGGTCGCCCACCATGTTGGTAATGTCACCCACTCTCATAACTAGGTGGGTTAATGGGATCTTCATGTTACAAACACAGGACAGTTGGGTTTAGTGGTCGCCCACCATGTTGGTAATGTCACCCACTCTCATAACTAGATGGGTTAATGGGATCTTCATGTTACAAACACAGGACAGTTGGGTTTAGTGGTCGCCCACCATGTTGGTAATGTCACCCACTCTCATAACTAGATGTGTTAATGGGATCTTCATGTTACAAACACAAGACAGTTGGGTATAGTGTTCACCCACCATGTTGGTAATGTCACCCACTCTTATAACTAGGTGTGTTAATGGGATCTTCATGTTACAAACACAGGACAGTTGGGTTTAGTGGTAGCCCACCATGTTGGTAATGTCACCCACTCTCATAACTAGGTGGGTTAATGGGATCTTCATGTTACAAACACAGGACAGTTGGGTTTAGTGGTAGCCCACCATGTTGGTAATGTCACCCACTCTTATAACTAGGTGTGTTAATGGGATCTTCATGTTACAAACACAGGACAGTTGGGTTTAGTGGTAGCCCACCAAAGTGTGTGCTATGTCATACACATACTGTATCTGTTATGTCATACACATCGTGTGTTTGCTATGTCACATACCTTTTGTGTGGATTTGTCGTGTGGGTTATTTCGTTTAAATATCATGTGTGTTATTTAATATACTCTTCGTTCACCTTGTAGCATGTGTGTTATGTAATATACGTTTTGTTCATCCTGTAGCATGTGTGTTATGTATTATAAGCTTTGTTCCCCTTGTACCATGTGCGTTATGTAATACTCGCTTCGTTCACCTTGTACCATGTGTGTTATGTAATATTCGCTTTGTTCACCCTAGAGGGTAGTAAGATTACCTTTCATGGTTCCACTATAGGTCAACTTATAAAACATAACCTTATTATAGTCCGTCAAGGTATGACTGTTACTGTTCTGGGTAAAAGGATTGGATATTCTGTGTGTCAAGAACCTCTTCCTTGGGAGATCATTTGTCTGCATAAATATAGAAAGTCATCCATCTGCTGTCAGGTAGTAAGTGAGTGCATCAAATAAGATGGAGAAGACTCATTAAGGCGATACCGCCCCCAACTGATCGTTAAATTTTCGGTAGAGACATTATTGAAGGAGAAAAGAGGAGGGGTAGAAACAGTAATTTGAGGTCTGTCAATACCATAACTTTCTCATCTTCTTAGCACATTGATGACAAATTAAAAACAATATTTCCCGCATCAACATGTAGGAAGACAAAGCGTAAAGATCATCTTGTCTGGTTTACCAGTGGTGAGGAGGCTGGTGTTCGAATTCTGGATGGCTGTACAGGGTGTTTTTTCTTTAATGGTTTTCCACATTTTTTACGCTTAAATTCGGCTACACTTCTTCCAAATTCTATCTTTATGATCCCTACCTTACTAGTGCATTTAAATTCTAATAGCTCAGATAGGTAGTAAAAAAAACGGCTCTCATAATTAATATGGGAGAATGTAGGATATTTTTTGTTGAGTTTTATTGTCAAAGAACTTCAGGACATTGACTAATTCTAACTAGGAATTGTGCTAAGTAATTGTGAATCCGACGCCTTAGCTCAGTCTGTAGCCTATATGTCTATTGAGCTAAGGGTCCTAGGTTCGATTCCAGGCATGGCCGAAAAATTCATCACTGGTGAAGTGTGGGTTTAGCCTTTCAAATTGATGAATTAATGGCCTGGGACTGGATGTTGTGCCTGTTCTTGTCTTAAGTTAGATTATAAGGTATATAAAGCTATGACAGGCCTAGTAAGCACGTAGTGGAACATATATGGATGGCTTGAATAAAAAACTGACCCAGGCCACAGGCTGGAAACAATAATAAATGTAAAGTAAAGCTCATTAATTGTTAATTAGTAAGAACTAAAATTACTAATAATCTATGTGAACTATCACACAAATTTAAGAAACGTATGAAAAAAAATTAAGACTAGTTCTTTGATTTTCTAATAGTATTATCACCTTTTATTTTCTACCACGCCTTGTTACCCTTCCAATATAAACGCAATTTAATAATGCTAATGTTGTAGGAATGAATAAAGTAAAATCTATATTAAATATGCCCAGGTTTTCGTGGAAGAAGGCTGTAAAAACATTTAGGAAAAACACCTTCAGTACGTCAGGAAAGGATTCAAACCACAATATCTTGTTCGCCATTCAACCGGACTAGATGAGCCTGAAGTTTAGTCCACGTGCCCACCAATGTGAGTATAGTCGTATACAACTATATAGATATTATAGTTGTAACAGAGATGTCAAAAGAGAGGACCTATGTCTAAAGTTAGGCCAAAATATGTTGATTTACATTTTTAAATCTCTGGCATCTTCCAGAACCTCATTTAATTAAACATATTGCACTTTCAATCATTTTGTTTACAAATTTGTGAACATGTTGGAAACTTGTTGATTGTGATAAATGTATATTAACGATTCATGCTACTTTATAAAATTATAATGTTTCAACATTCCTTCTGGAGCTTTTAAATCTCGGTTTATTATTTCAAAATTTAGTTTACATCAAAATGAAGTTGAGAAATACCAACAGGGCTCTTTATACTATAAACAAACTTACATTTTATGAAGATTTACTGTTTTATGTTGCTTATATTATAAAATGTGTGTGAAAATGTAAAATTAGTTCATTTATAACGATTATTTTTTTTCTTGCAAAATGTCCCAGTTTTGTTATTAGATGGAGGATATACTGTACTTAATTTAGACTCCCTTAAACAAACTAACTGCTTTTTGTGTCTCAAAAGAAATTCCAAGTAATTTTAATAGGTTTTTAATGGTTTGGAAGCGTAAGAGCCATTCTTAGAAAATAGAACATCGTACCATTTATGTTCTACGAGAAGACTAAGTTTGTGAGTGCCATGTTCATTCGAAAGACATTGACAGTTGGACTTGTCTACGACAAACTTTTTATTTATTGTAATTTATCTAGAAGCATTTGGTCTTATAACATGATAAGCCATTGAGGAGTAGTTCCTATTCAGATGATCCCACCTTAGTATTAATAATACATTTTGTATTACAAACACTATTTCTAGCCATTATTTGCCTCTGCTAAGAAGCGTTGCTACACGATGCATTTTTAAGGGGGCCGCTCATTGGAAAAATCTTTTCAGACATCTAAGAATTTTGCATTATAATTAAATAAACTGTTTGGGATTTAAAAGTTTCGTTCACGCCAAAGTGGAAGTGATAGTATCATGGGTCACAATTGTGTATCATGGACCTAAAAGATTAGAAAGCTTAAACTTAAAGCTTTATAATTTATTTATTTTAACAATTAATTTATTATGGAATATAAACCTACATCGACATACACAAATTGAAATTGTAAACATACACATAAACTTGAAACACACACCAACCCATTGAGGTTCTCGAGTGTAATATATAAAACATAAATAAAAGCTCTGAGCTAGTCCCAAGTTTAAACTAGCTCATTTCAAACTAGGATCTTATGCAAATTATTTTCACATCAATCTAAATTATGAGAAACACAGCGATAGCCTCCCTCAAACAAATACAGATTTTAACGAGTTAATTATACAACAATAATTTTAAGATGATTGAAAATTGTTGTGGTGGCATTGAAACTTAATAACACACCCACTCTCATAATAAATACTGAAAAGTTTCTTCAAGCAGCAGGTGTCCTCAATAAATAATTTATTATATGCCTGCCAGCCATTTTACTTTAATCAAGATAGTTCACGCTATCTGTTTAGTTCCTTCTGAACTAGTTACTCCTCGTCTACCGGCTCCGTTAGAGGTTGTATTGGCAATACATTGGCTGTGGTCAAAGAACATACCACTCTCCCACTACTCTTAGTTATTTCCACCACTTTCTCTGCCTTTTTGTGTGGAGGAAAGTATATAAAATAGTAAAGCCTTATTTAGGCTTGATAAATAATTAATAACCGACACATTGTTATGTTTGATCCATATGATTAACGTCAAGTTGTTTTCAATTTCTCTGATGCATACTCTAAATTTTTTATTAACTAAAGGTCGTATGCAAGAACGATTGAGTAAGAAGTGAAGTAGGGTTGATTTGCTTGCTACTGGGCAGTCTGCACGATTTTACCCTATTAGATTGCAAATAAACTTCACTCACTTCTCACTCACCCTTATCTTTTACTCATTCTTGTTCTTGCACGTGATCTTAAGTCTAGCTAAACATAAGCATCAATAGCAGAAATATTTAGGAATATGTATTTGAACTATACAAATTTCAATTAATTTTAAATTACACATTTAAACATAATAATTTAAATCATACACTTCATGGTATTTATATTTAACAGCGGCTTAAGTAGCCGTTACACTACACATGACACGTCAAATCACAATTTTGAACTAGTACGTAAGATAGCATTGTTTATATTCTCAATACTCGGTTTAAAGAACACGATAACCTTTAATTTTGACCGTAATCCAGATATAATATGTCGGCTTATCACCAGGGCATATAAACATTAAGAGTATTCCAGATCTAGAGGCAAAACCAACTGCCTTGTCATAAATAGGTACCAACCTAATAGTACAACTGAGTTAACTTTTTCGTCCCTTTTTATCGATTAATTATTCCCCTTTCATCTTACATGACATTGTGCTTAATGAGTAGAATTATATTAAAAAATTGAACAGTATAAGGGTTGCCAACTTAGTAAATGTTTCTCTGACGGTCATTAAGTTTCTCCTTTGTTGAAGAGAAGATATGATATACAATTCCCTTTCAGTCAAATCATTATACTAATGCTTTCTAGCAGTGGGATATAGAACTTATTTTAAAATTTTAATGCACCATATAGTTTGTTTTATCAATTTTCTCCTTTGATTATTATAATTATAGATGGGTCGAATCTACTAGTTCTCGAATCTGAATCTCGAATCCGAATCTACATTTTATTTTCGAATCTCGAATCTCGAATCCGAATCCTAACAAATAATTATAAATTTTAATGATTTACAAATAGACCCACATTACACAATATAGGCCTAAACTGTGAATTAAGGTTTATTTCAACCATGCTTTCAATTTTAATCAACCCCAACCCCCCCTCGCAAAATACAGGTTAAAATCCAGCCAAATTAAACAATCTAGACTCATATTATTGTTTAAAAATCAAATCAATCAAAATTTGAGTGTCTTTTAGTTATTTTTAAAAGTGTTGTTAGAATGGGTTAAGTTTCTAAAAAAAACATATGAAATAAACAGATTAGGCCTATATATCCTTTGATCAACTTTAATCATCATTAAAGGATATTTTATTGTATTAACATAGTAAAAATAAAACTACAAACGGGTATTTTTAATAAAGACTAAAACAACATGCTTAACAATTAAACATACATTGGAAATAGTGAACTCAATAATGCTTAAGTAGGTTTTATTATTATTTTCTTTTATACCCATTATCAATTTTTGCGTAGAAAACAAATATATTCGATTCTTGTGATATATCGATTTCTGAGAATACATTTTATTTAAAACACGAACATATTTTCGACTACAATATGTTCATTCCCATTTTATAAGGCAGGACTACGTTTGAATATTTCTACAATTACTTCAATAACATATTTTTTAAAAATACTAAGTTAAAATCAATTAAAAAATAAATAATGGATTAGCAAGTCGTTATTTGATTCTTAAAACTCGAGAGCGCTTATTAAGTATTCAGATTACCTGAATCAATTTTAAACAAACAATCGATATACGATGCGTAGGTCGATAGGGATAAATAAACAGTTTTATCGCTGTCTGACTTGACAGTATTTATTTTTCATGAAACCCAACAAAATATCTAACTTAAGGATCGTATGCAATAAATTGGGGCTCTTTACATTGTTGTAGATAATTAAACCCAGTTGGGTAGTAAGAATTAACAGTATCTTTATTTTAATCATCACTCGGGCGAGTAAATATATACGTCATGGCGGCCAACTTTGTATCATGTGTAATGGCGGCTGACTTTGTATCATCCATAATTAGTTATTATTTCTGTTAAAAAAAGCCATGATTTGTTTAATTTATTTCGAGTTTATTTGTAATTATAGTTTTGATTTTCAGTTTTTGATGGGAGGGTAGGGTACAAGGCACGTAAGATTTTCCACACCTAATAATTTTTTATTTTTTTAAAGAAGATTTTATTAATGTTTATCTTTTTTGTCCTACAAAATAAATATTACGGATTAAGTTGTGCTTTTCAAGTCCTAAGTAATTTTTGAATTCAACATATGATGCTTTGTTTATGAGGTGAAAGATTCGATCATCGAATCCAGTAAAACACCGAATCCTCGAATATCGAATACTTGTCAGGATTTGGTGGATTCGAGGATTCGAAGATTCGAGTGGCCCATCTCTAAATTAATAATGTATAGTACCGTATAAGTTCAACGTGCGCTCTAGCTTGGTCTACTAGATTCATTCCTTAGCTTTACACTTAAAACTACACCAAAATATATAAACATATAATTGTTTTTATATTGTAAAATAGCCTACTTTGGGGAGCACACGGACTTAAGCCTCATCTAGTATGACTATGCACGTGATGGAAAAGTTGCGGATTAAGTCCCGGCCAGGTGCACCAAAGATGTATTTTTCTTAATATATTCCCACTTGACCACCAAGAAAATGATGATATATTTCTTGAATTTAAACTCTAAAAGTACTAATTTAAAATATAATACACTTCAAATTAGTTCCTAACCAGTTCAAGATCAGCTTATGTTGGTTCAACACCCATGTTCTGCTCTAATATCTGACGATATTCCCGTCCCTGTAATTGACGTCTCACTTCTCATGTCACAAGTGTTCTAAGCCCTAAGTCTAGAGTTGAAAGGTTTGAAAGTCGGTCCGACACAAGACATACCACTTGGCGTAATGGACACTATCAGAGTGACAGGACGCTGGCAAAGTACCCGCTCCTTGCTTTTAAGCGGTGATTCAATTAGCACGTCACAAGGTGTGCATAGGGGCTGTTACTTTGAGAAGCGCCTTTCTGAACAGGTTTTATTAATTTAGGGAGAAAACGTCGTTACGTGTTTAGAAAGCTTTACTTTCCCGCCTACTAATAGAACTGATCACTTTTAATTTTAGACTAAACTTAGTAAACAATTAGACATAATTCCTCAAGCTTATTACAAGAAATAAATATTGTCACTTAATATTAGTAAAATAGTTTAATTATTGGCATCAGTAGTCACATATCATAACCAAGCTCATATAGTCTGGTTTTCCGGTGTATAGGAGGTCAAGGGTTGAATCCCGGCTTGTGTACTAAGACTTTTTTTTAACTTTCGTGGGATCTCTAGGAGAGAGGAAATATTATGATCATCAAAAACTGAATTCTAGAAGTTTATGGTTGTCGACGTTTCAAGATTCCCTTAAATTAAAAAAAGGTTTTTTTTATTTTGCAATACCGTCCTTTTTTTTGTGTTTTTCCATCAAACTAGAGCACAAAACATTTTACCAATAGGTTTGAAACTTGATTTCTAGAATTATGATAAGAATTCCCAGGATTTTTTAAATTATCAATCTATCCCTAAAGTAAGGTTTATAAATATCATTATTATGTGTTCTGACTTACGACAGGTCCATTCTTTTTGTAATCGAACTTAGATCACCAATGCACCCTGTCCTTTGCCTCCTCCTTAATCTTCCAGAATTTTCTTCTTTCCTTCAAGTCATCTAATATTTGAATTATACTTCTTCCTGAGCTCCTCTTTCCCTCAACCTTTTCTTGTATGACTCTGTGCAGAAGACAGTTCCTCTCAAGGGTGTGTTCAGTGCTTTGCACTGAAGAATTACATCCAAAATGGTTCTCTTCTCACCAAATCTTTATAGGATTTCTTCATTTGTCACCCTGTCTGTCCACTTGTTCTTATCAAGTCTTCTCAGTACCACATTTCAAAGCTCTCCAAGTAGTTCTTTTCCATTTTCCTAGGAGTTCCAGTTTATACTCCTAGAGCGCGATGCTTCAAATGTAGCATTCCATCAGTTTCTTCCTCAGTTCCAACTCAACTTTCTGGCCATCAGTAACGTCTTCTTGTTGAAAGCTTCCTTGGCCATGGCATTCCTTGACCTAACTTCCTTAGTGACGAAATTATTCGTCATTATCAGTCAGCAATGCTAGATCATATACTTAAAGGGATAGAAAGAAAAATTAAATCGTATTCTCAAAATCGGTTCAAAGGCTCTTAGTTAAAATTCGATCTAGGCACAATATAACATTAAAAAACCAAAAGGTCTATCTAATTTATCTAGGAAAAATATTTAGAGGCTACTTTATATAAACAGATCCCTCCAATTCAGATATAAATTTGTGCATATCCACGAATCTATTTGAGATGATTTTCTTTTTACCTTTGACAAGCTGTAAGGCTATAAAATATATGATAAATGGTAAAGTACAATAATTTAACAAACATTTTTATATTATAATTCCAAAAGTAGCTTCTAATTAAACTACCCTTAAATAAGTTTAAAAAAAAATCATCTTCTTAGTCACAATAACCACAACATTTTAAAGAAAACTTTTCTTCGAAATACATTTAAAAATATAGTTATATGTAAACTACCCTTAAATTGTTTATTTTTACATGAATAGAAACATAATCTTATTAATCTTAAAAAAAAAATCCAAGAAAAGTTATTTATTTTGAAATAAATATTAAATACCATTTTCTATGTTTCAAATTTTCTTAAATTTATCAAGATAAAATACCATTAAATGGAATTATTTTAGAAAAATAAAAATAAATTTATATTTATCATGTGAAATAGTCTCCAAGTCCCAGTTTTGAACTAAATTGTTAAAGCTATTTTCAAAATATTTCAATTGTTTCCAAATCTAATAATAAAAAAAATAGTTTTGAATGAATTATTTGAAGAAAAACCAATATTGAATATTATTAATATTCTAAAGACTTACCAGATACCTATTTTTATCCAAATCGTTGAAAATATTTCAAATAAAACATCATCAGTGGTCTACACCTAAAAAAATTGCTAACCCAAAATAAAGTTTACGATTATATTTATAAGGTTCAACACTCCTTATATAAAGTTTTTAAACAAAATCGCTATAAATATTTATTGAAAAGTAGGGAAATTTGAATGATTACTCATTTGTGAACTACTCTTTAATTAACGTTCTGCTAAAATAGACTATACAGTGATATTTATCCCATCAAACACACAATATATATTATATACCCAACTTAAACAAATCATTAAAACAATTTTTAAAATTTAGAATTAAAAAAACTTAGAAGTAAATTACTCTTTAATAATGGCCTAAGACCCACTTCGGAGGCCGCATGATCTAAGTCGCTGTTCTCGCAATAGACGAGACTGCCAATGACGGAGCGATCGTGGTTCGGTTCCAGTCGTTTGTACTGAGGGTGTTTTTTCTGAATGGTTTTTCACTCTCTATCTCTCTCTTCTCGAAATGTGGGTATACTTTCTTTAAATCTAAGCTTTCTTATCCTTAATCCGTAATTAGTACATAAGCTTACAACCCGAATGAGTAGTAGTAATACTTGGTACTAAAAATAATAATTAAGGCCTATGGTCAAAATTAAATAAATATCCATATGTACCTAACAGCTAAATATCAAGTTTGAACAAAATACATCCACCCGCCATGCCTAGAGATGTTATTTGACTATGAATTTACCCCTTAAATTAAGAAAAGTTCACTAAAAGTATTTTGAGAAATTTTATATGGCGAAAACTTAGAGAAACTAGCAGAAAATAGCGGAAAATTATTATGAGTGAAAGAATTAATGAGGCTAAGATGTTAAAAGCTATGAAAGTGTTAAATAATGGCAAAGCTGCGGGAATAGATGGGATCACAAGTGAAATGCTTACATATGGGGCATGGTATTGTCAAATTGTGTGAGTTGTTCAATGGGTGTTCTGGGGTTTTGAATTTTTCTAATGACTGGAAGAAAGCTGCTACTGTTCCTTTGTACAAAGGCAAAGCCACTAAGACTGAATGTAAGAATTATAGAGCAACTAATTTGTTGAATCTCTCAAACAAAGTTTTCGGGACTATTAATTGAGAGGGCACGTAAAAAAAATGTTGGACAAGATTTGAGGTGTGTAATGTGTTTTCATGCGAGGTAGAGGTTGCATTGCAACAAATGATTGAGATATGTATGGTCGTAAGGAACAAAGTATATTGTGCATTTGTTGATATGGAGAAAGCGTACGATTGGGTGAATAGGAGTACGTTATGGAATGTCCTGAGAGAATATGGTGTGGATGCATGATTAGGGATGCAATTATGGTGGTGTATGATGGATATAAAGTGAGTGATAGGATTGATGAAACATTGAGCGAATTGTTTGACATTGAATAGAGTGTCAGAGAAGGTCGTGTAATGTATTCATGGATGTTTAATGTATTCATTGATAGTTGTTTCAGAGATGCTTGCTAGAACACGGTTGTTGAACAAATGGACAATTTGAAATTTAGAGGGCTGCCGTATTTAGTTTATGCCGTAATAATGGCTGAGAATGAAAGTGACTTGTAGAATTCATTAAATTGTTTTAATGTGGCGACAGGCAGAATTAATCTTTCGTATAAAGGTCACCAAAACAAAGGTGATGGTTATTGATAGGGACGGATCAGAAAATGATTATCAACTTAGTATAAGTATAAAACTGTTAGAATAAGTGAATAATGTTGTGTATCTGGGCAGAATGTTATGTAAAAATGGAAAGATAAATAGAGAAATCAAAGACGGGTGACTGCATCTCGAAGAGTAATTAGATGTTGGGAACTATTGCAAAGAATGATATTGTATCAAAAGAGGCAAAGATGGCAGTATATAAAGTTGTGTGGATGACAAAATTGTTGTATGGATGTGAAGCTTTAGTTTGTCAGGAGAAACACAAGCGCAACTTAAATAAGGTTGGAATGAGATATCTAATAAATATATATAAAAACTCGGATGGACTGAGTCAGTTATGAATAGGTGCTGAAGGTGTGCGGTTTGAAAGGAACTCCAATAGGTTAATGTGAAAAAAGAGCATTACGTTGGTTTGGACATGTTTAGAGGATGAGTGGAGCTCGAGTGATAAAGCAAATATTTTAAGATAATTTGTATGGATCAAAATGAAGAAGTAGGCCACTTATAGCTAAATTTTGTGGACGCTTGTGTGAAAAAGAGAAACATTAAGAGCGACTCGGTGTATAGATGTTGTTAAAGATAAGGGAGTATGCAATGATAGGGAAGTGTGGAGAGAGTTATTGAGGATGGATTCAGAACGGAGTTGTTTTTGAGCTATATGCACAATTCTTGCCTACCCCATAAGGGAATGTCGTGATTAGCTTTGTATGTATGTATGTATGTATGTATGTATGTATGTATGTATGTATGTATGTATGTATGTATGTATGTATGTATGTATGTATGTAAAAGTTTTTTACAGTATAAATAATATTGTATCTTTGCTTTTCTTAAAAAAATCGATAATAGTTTAATAAAGCTGATATTTAAAAACTTTAGCCATTTTTCAAATGATTATAACAATTTTGTTCAAAATTGTTATCTTTAGATAAAAAAAACCATTCAGAAATATCTCTCTCGAAGAGCTGTGGAAATAAGCTGTGGCAGGTAAGTAAGTATAACTAAGGAAATGTGAAAACAATGAGGTTTCTAGTATTTGAGATGACAGATTAACAATGGCTGACTGAAAGGCGCACAGACACGCCTGGTTGGTTACCTCTGGCTTCTCTGTCAACTTGACGGAGGAACAAAGACTCCGGAGGGGCAGGAACAAAGAGATGGCAGATTCCTTACAGATATGACGTTGGTTTAACAACGTTATCATTTAGTCTTACATAGAAAACTAATTAATTTTTAATTTAGTAATATTTTAAAGAGATTCTTTACTTTATAATTCAAGACAAGGGTGTGTTCAAAAACTTATTCTGAAGTGTGAGAGGAGTATCTGGATCATAAAATCCGTACTAATTTTCAAATATACTGGTATAAGGCATGTGTATATCATCTATTCTTATATATATTTAATTATTCATGTAGATTAAATTAAAACCATTACAATTATAAACATAAAAAGGGTAGTTACCAAACTAATACATATTTTACTAAAGCTAAAATTCAATATGGTGTGGACACAGCAGACACAATATCGTCGAGTAAATGCTACGGAGTAACCGAAATATATCTAAGAAAATTATTTTAGCACTAGTAGTAGTATCTTTCACACGATTTGTGGTTAAGAACAGCGTAAGTTCAGAGGATTTGAGATTTTTTGCGTAAATCCACGGCTTTTGTCATGTTTTTTTATAGACCTCAACCCATTTTTATCACAGTGGGAAACTTGTAGTATAGTGTCATTTTATTCATCGATTAACTTAAATTATAAATATATTATGACGTCACGATTGAAAATATGTATACTTTGATGTAATAAACCTCAAAGTAAATGCTTATATTTTAAAACAAAGTAAAAAACTTTGGTAGAACTCAAGAAATTGCTGTCAAAACAAATGCTGGTTTTATGAAATTACAGCTTTCTCTTTGAATATGTTCGAGAATTTTTTTTGAACATCATTCATTAATGAATTCATTTAGAATGAAGTAGTATGACACAATCGTACAAACTCTTTAACGTAGCGTATTTTATCTTGGAACAAAATTTACGGTTGAAGGTTTTCAACGGAACACGCTAATTAAGTGTTCTTAGAAAATCAAACCCTTTATCTTGTTTATAAAAATAAACGCTATTATTACATTTATATTTTTAAGCAAATTGTTAAAACTATTGAAAAAAATTCAAATCTTCAAATATTAATTTTTGTGAACAACTCTCTAATTATTATTTTTAGTAAAGTATAATAATATTATATTATTTACTAAAAAAACTCTTACATAAACAATTTGAACTAAAGCTTATCTTTAGACCATTTAAAAGTTCAGATTTTATAATATGTTTTAAAAGTAAAATACCCTTTAGCTAATTTATTAAAATAATAAACCTATGTTGTTATTTATAAAATTTAAAATAAACTCCAAATACTAGTTTTGAACAAAATAACTATAGCTATTTAAAAAAAATCAAATTTTTCATAAATTGATGATCAGTTAACTACTAATAAAGGATTATCTAAGGAAATAAAACGTATATAAGTATTTAATGTAATATATATCAAAACTAAACTTCTAATCGTTAGAGATTTTTTTAATTATTTAAATAAAAAATTCAGTCCAAAGTAAACTACCTTTAAACGATTATTTTTCCATAAAAAAATACACAGTATTATTTGTCATCTCAAACAATCACCAGATAGAATGTTAAACAAAATCGTTATAACTATTTTCGAAATATTTTTAATTTAAATGAATCATTCACAGTAATTAATTTGAGAGCTAGGGTGATAGTAAAAATTACTCTAGGGTAATAGCTCTATAACACCTAAACTGAAAGTTTGAGCAAAATTCATCAAATGGTTTCGGATATTGGCCAAAGGACAGATAGACAGACATGGGGACAGACCGGAGTGTAAAATTCACTTTTTGGGGATTCAGGGGCACATCAAAAAAAAAGTTCATTATCTCAAGATTGAACATTTTAAAGTTTACAAAACTAACCCTTAACATGAGAAATTGAAAATAATGAAAATATTTAGGGAAGGAATCCAGGAATTATTGTCGAAAGGAATCAAAATGTTTATACACGGCATTTCAAACCCATCGCAAATCATCGTTTGCTGTGTTTCTGATAACTTCTATCTGTCCGACGATCAAACGAGTCCATCAGACACTCCTCCTTAAGGTTCAAGAATAGTCGAGCAGAAATTCTTAAAGGCTAGAAACCAATTACAGGGTGAATTTGTCCGGTAGTGGAACAAACAAAAGGAAAATACAAATGGTGATTCCATTTGTGTCTAGATCTCCTTATTAAATTACTTCACAAAGATCAATTTTACTCTCTTATACCAGCTACATTTTGTTTCCCAGGCATTTAGATTCTAACTATAAACCAAAATACTTGGGGTTCTAACTTTTTAAAGTGAAAAATTTCAACTTTTAAAATATATTTATGAGTATATATATATATATATATATATATTACGAGTATGACCCTATATAATCGCTATGTTTTAATTGCAGTAAACACCAAGCTCGTGTTTTGTTAAACGTTTTGTCAATATTTAAAGTAATTGCAACATCTGATTGACAATATTTCAGATACCTAGGAAGTCCCCTTAATCTTCTAGTGATGTATGACCCCTGTGCACAGTAATAACCTGGTTAACTCAGTGGTAGAGCATTGTAACACTAGGTCAATTCACGTGTCCAGGTGTAAATCTTATACACATATTTAAATGAAAATATAGGCTAATACTATCTGCACCTCGTCTGGCTGCCCATCCGGGATATCCACTATCTTATTATTTATACAAAGAGGGTGGTAGAATTTTAGACTAATATACCAGAATGTGTGTAGAAGTAAAGAGTTAAAAACCATTAAGGGAAACAACTTATTTAAATGACCGAGGTTCTAATGTTGACCTCCCCGTCACTGACAAACCAGACAAGACGAAACCGAATCCACATGCCTACTGATGCAGGTAGGTTTGAATTAATGTTAGTTAGTTTACTGTGTAATATAGTTCAACACTCTAAAATATTATTTTAGTGATGAAATCCTGTCTAGACATATTTCTAATTTAGGTAGAATATGTTTGTACTGTGAGGCTTACCGCCAAAACGTACACATATTTGTTTTTGTTACTCAATTAAAACCGGCAGTAATAATTTGATTCAATAATGAGCCCTCCCTAATCAAGAGGAAGGTTCCACTTTACGCACTAGTCCCGTGAGCCATGCACATGACATTTCTGACTGTATTCCAGAGCTTAATTTACGAGTGTACGGCCCCGGTGAATAAATACACCAGGTGGCGTGCATTGCAGGGGCAGAAGTTCGCTCACGTCAAGAACCAGAAATAATGTACAAGCCTTTGCTTGGAGTTTGGCTTGTAAAAGAGCATAAAACAAACTGCTTGGATCAAGACAGAAACTAAAATATGCTCTTTTATGATCAAAATGTCGGTTTTGAATAAGCCTGCTGGATTTAAGAACTTGCTAACGAGCTTGACACCACGACTTAGGGTGAATGATGGTGTATTTCCTTAATTTTACCTACTTACCCCTGAATCATTATGTCAGATAATGTAAATTGATATTTAAATCAGCACATTGACGCTAAAAGTTTCTGGTTATGATAGAATAAATAACAAATTATTTTTCAGTTGTGTGTTATTCATTGCACAATCCTAGGTTTTTCAGTTTGAAGATGGCCAAAGCCCGACATTCATAGAACTACTACTGACTTTGGCCATTTAAAACGTCCAATCCTAGAATTGAGTAAAAATTCCGTCCATTGGCCGTTTTAGGGCTTTTCGCCCAATACAATATATACATTTTAAAACAATGTATTTAATAACATTCAAATTAAAAAATATATATGTAAACTACCCTATAATTATTTGTTATTTGTAAAAATAAAAACGTATTCTTATTTATTATGAAAAAAATATTCACATATTCAAATTTGGAATTCAATCTTTAAGATCAATTTCCAAAAAACTCAAATATTCTATAGTAATTAGTCGTAAGTATACCTCCCTTAGGTCAATTTAGTTTAGATGAATAAATATAATTTATTATTGATACTTAGGGTTTAATAATACCATGGTACCAACTTTGAACCAATTAGTTAGAACTATTTTCAAAAAATTAAATTTTATTAAAATCATTCATTAATAAAATACAATTGGTTTTTTAAAATCTATATAAATATATATAATACAATCAACTTAACAAATACCCATTTTTAACCAAATCGTGAATGCATTTTTTTTAAATATACAAATTTTAAAAACAGTAATCAGATAATTGCAATAGCTGAAACCCCTTTCTCCCGCCTCGCTTCCCCCCCATAAACACCCAAGTATAAGGCTATATTCATCATTTTCATGTAAGACACTGCTCAAATAAAAATTTTAAGCAAAATCGTTACAGCGAGTTTCAAAATAATTCGAATTTTCAAAAATCACTCATCAATAAAATAGCATTTATCAAAGTTTTACCCAAAACCAATTAAACACTCCTAAGATAATCATTTGAAAACAAATCGTTAAAGTCACATTTACAACAATTTTCAGTTTTTGGAAAATCGCTCATCAGTAAACTGACCATAGATGATTCTTAACCGAAAAACAAGTAAACTGTGTTATTTATTATGTCAAGCCCTACCAAGATACCCATTTGGAACAAAATCGTTAGAGATCTTTGTAAAATATTTTAAGTTTTTGAAAAATACAGTCATCAGTAAACTACCCATAAATGAGTTTTACCCAAAAAAAACAACCCCAATTAAACAATGTTATTTATCATACCATACAATCTCTAGATATACATTTTGAACAAAACAGTTTGAGCTATTTTCCAAATATTTAGAATTTTCAAAAAATGTCCCATCTGTAAACTACCTTTCAACGAATTTCTTTCCAATAACCAATTGCACAGTGCTACTCCTGGTAGCTTTCAATAAGCCTATCAACATTACTATAACAAGACTACATCACGATTAAACTACAACAAAACTGTAATAAGAATGAGATGTGTGCTCGTTCCTAAAAACTGCACGCTTCTTTCCATACACAAGATCATTCTAGTCATGGACTATACATTTGTGACAATTTCTTGCTCACCTCTGCAAAACTATACTTATAGACACTTCCACGTTCAAAATATTACTCATTAGTAAACTACCCTTAATTGAAGGGTTAGAATGAAAATAGTTTGATGATGTGGCCCAATAAAATCTAAATACCAAATTTAAACAAAATCTCTCAAGCCGTTTTTGATCCAAGGCCAGGGACAGATTGATAGACAAAAATGGGGACAAACAGAATAAATGTCAATTCCAATTTTTTGAGTTCATCTTCGCAGAAAATCTAAACATTTGTCATACTCTAAAGATAACATTTTCATGATCACAATACTTTATTTTGATATGAGAAATTAAAAATAGGCTTGTCTCTCTCTCACAATAGACTGAACTTGTGATTTAAGGGAAAATTTGGGTGACAATTCGAGGCGGGTGTACTGAATGAGGCTTTTCACAAATAGTTTATCGCTCTGCCTCCACGCAAATTCGGGTGCAGTTAGCAATAATTATGGTGTTTCCTCATTCCTTGCGGGAACAAGTAGATAGCCCAAACTGGTAGTAATACATAATTCACAAAAATATTCATGAATAATGTTGCTTTGAGGGAATTTTTAAATACATTACAACTCAGCCCACGTGGGAATCACAGTATAGTGCATATTAATTGTCTGTATCATCTCCATGACATGGCCTCCTTAATGAGCTGCTACACGACCCCACAAGCAGCTTGCCGATAGATGTTCCCTCTCCCCGTGTCCACCCTCAACCACCTTGGCCTCGCCCCTGGCCCACCCCTACCTCACCCAAGGTCACGGACAGAGAAGGAAGGACAAGAAAATCCAATCATCGCAGAAGCATGCCTTGCGTGGCTTCCATTAGTGGAGGTAATCTCCCCCGTAGTTGCCCCTGTTCACCTGCACAGCTCTTGACAAGGCCATATTGGGACTGGTAGAACTCACTGGAGACCTGGGTTCACATCCAGTCAGGTTGCAGCTGACATTTGTGGTCAGGTAAGCTCGAGACCGCCAGGTGATGGTCTGGGTTGTAAAGGGATGTTTGAGAGAAGATACAATTGTACTACCCTACTACCCTAATCGGTGGGCACGTGGAATAGGGCGTCAATATCATGCAGTCTGGTTTAAGATGATGAGCAGGACTGGGTTTAAATTACCTATGTTCTATTGAGCAACCTAAGTCCTCAATTATCACACGATGTTGAGAATTTCTACCAACTCTGTAGTCTAGTGGGCAGAGAGAGTTCCTGGCTACAGTACCAGAGGTCCTGGGTTCGATCCCTGGAGCTTTCAGATTCTCTATAAGCCAATTGGTCCGAAATGGGGTCAACTCAACCTCGTGAGGGAAAATGAGGAGCTACTTGAATGAAAAGGTAGTGGCTTAGGTCTAGAAAACTGAGATTAATGTCTGTAGGACTCATTGTACTGACCACATGATACTCTCTATCATCTAAAGTTGGCACTATCTTCACCAACAAACGGCCGCCGCTCAGTCGATATGGCTTGATTATGGATTGACGCTATGGAGTTTACTTTTTGGAGTAGCAAATTTCACTTCTCATTTACCACACCTGTAAATAACTTGAAAAATAGGTTGCCCAACTCTGCCTTAGACTATATGATCATTGAAGTGGGATATCTTGTATCCCTATTATAAGGTTTGTTCAACTTTGGTGCTTCTTTTACGATAGTACGTAAATAGGAGAAGAAAACATATTTTTTTTTATTATAATACATATTGTAAACTCATCCTACCTTTTCTTTTTGTGTAAAAACTTTAGGTAAGTTTAATCTAGTAATTTGGTATATACTGATATCATAGGGATGGTTTGTATATTTTAAATACTTGAATTAAGGGGACGGAATTGTAATGAATGGAACACAAATATACTTAATAAATAACAACAATTAAAAAAAGGGTTTTGTCTAGTATAAACCTAGTAGCTTTTGCCTTATTTAAAAGTAGGATACAATCTTTTAAGTTTTGTTTTCATCAAATGAGCTTCCCTATCAAGTTTAATTGGACTGAAATATTAATTTGAAATGCATTTTAACAAACTGACGGTAACATTAGCTCTTTATTTCGCTATATATAAATTAACGTTGAAATAAATCTTTACAATCTTTGATATAATACAGTTAATATTACTGAGCTTAGATATTTTCTTGTGAAACGTGATTATTGGTATTTTCTCTGTATTAATTTGTTTTGTTTGTACTTTATATCGTGTTTTTATTAAAGGTAAGACTATTTAAATCCCTTCTGAATAAATAGTTTTCTTATTTAAATTAAATAACATACTATGACGAGAAAAATTTGAAAATGGCACTTTGGTGTTGAAAAGGCCGTGTGGTATTACAGCAAATTGATTATATATTTATCACCCGTTCGGGTTATACATCTATGGACCCTCATTTGCGTGGAGAGAGAAAGAGAGAAAGTTGACAACCATTTAGAGAAAAAACCCTATCAGTGAACCCGACTGGTATCCAACCGTTATCTCTCCTTCTTCAGTAGTCCAGTCTAACATGAGAGTAGCGCGTTAGACTATGCGGCCACCAAAGAGAGTAATTTAATATATTATTAGACACAAGGTAGTGATAAACGAATAACTTGAATGGCTTGGGTTAAGCTAGTTTTTTTTACCACCTCTCCCTACCATTTTTTGCTAGCCACGTGTGCGAGGTATTAATAACGTTGAAGTGGTAAAGATGAAGGTAATTCAGAGAAAATATTACCCGTGGGTCTACTAATTAACACATTTTATTAAATATATTCAAAAGGTATAGTTGTATTAACCTAACTTAGACTGATTAACTCATGGTACATGGTAAATCATGTGATCTCTAGTTGTATTTTCCGTTAATGAAAAGACCGGGGTTTGAGTCCCAGCTGAATTCACTGAGGAAGTTTTACCCAAAATGGTGTCCAATCCTGCTTCCACACGAGTGTAGGTAGTTAAAACGCTAAGCAATTAGCCTCTTTACACTTAAAAATTTAATAATATCCAGGCTACCATAGTTGTATAAATAACATTTTGACAAATTGATTAAATAATATCAAAGTTAATTTTATTATCAACAAAACCATAACTTTGTAATAAACAAGTGACCTTAGTCTGACACGTTACTTCTTTAACTCGGTTTCAGTACATCACGGCCAACAAAATGTTGCAAGATGGGTTTAACATGATGCTTTACTGATTCAGTTGAAACGAATAAATTACAAGACTACACTTTTGTTTCACTACAGCAAAGTACTTCGACAGATCAGTCGGACTGAAGAAACCAGGGACTACAATTTTGTTTCTTTAAGTTAAGGTCATTCGACAATTATTATTTTTTGCTTGTTTAACATCGCGTATTACTATCCATTCGGGTTATACACATATATACTAATTTCCCTAATGGTTTTAAGGATCAGGAAAGTTATTTGAAGAAAGTGTACTCACATTTGAGGGAAGGGAGGGTTGGAAAACAATTAGGAAAAGCAAACCTCAGTACACCTGACCGAGATTCGCACCTCAATCTTCCCAACACAAGCAGTCTAGTTTACTGCGAGGGTAGCACGTTATATCGCGTGGCCACCGAAACGTGTTGGTAACATTTTACTACACAATTTTAACAAGTGTAATATTAAAAGCTATAAATAGTGATTCAATAATCTAAATCAGTGGTTCCCAAAGCGGGCTTCATGAATCCCAAGGGATCCATTAACAGTGCCCAGGGGATCCATGGATTAATTTATATAAAGGATACTTTGATTTTATTTTAAATACAAGCAATAATATTTTGATATAAATAGTAGTGAAACTTATTTAATTGACTATAAGACAAGTTCATATGGCTTAAAATATATAGCTAAGAGACTCCCTGTTTAATATATCTTTACTGTCCGATTTAACCGCCTCAGTTTACATACTAAGCACTTTTTGTTTTGCTGAATCGTAGTTGAAGTGAAATTGTTCTTTCCCGCCCTCATTTTCCCCTATCTTTTTTCAGCATAACTGTATATGTCTCAGGACTAGCAATCCTCTCCTGGACACCTGCTTTCAGGACTGGCAGTTATTAAACTAATTTTAGTGTGATTTCAAACGTATATAAATACAGATCGCAGTTTAGTGACACGCTTTTTCTCACTCGTTCTCAACATTGTACTCGCCGCATTTGTTAGGTACCATGTGCTTGTGCTATTTGTATATTAATGTGAGGAATACCAGGTCTCCACCGTGGTTCGGATTCCACGTTAAACTGTAGGTTCTTCATTTCATCTCACAATCACCCTACCATTACACATTAGCGATAAGTGCGTATAACCCGAACGGGTAGTAAGACGCGGTGCTAATAATAATAATAATAATATTTGTATATTAGTTAGGGTTAAAGTAGCGGAAAGGTTCTTGTTAAAGTATTTGAACTTCGCTCTGATTTTTTTATTTATTTTTATTGATCACCTATTTGAGCTTTATCCAGTATAGAATGCTTTCAAACTTTGAATGACTTATTTATATAAACATAATATAGCCTAAAAGAAACTATTTATAGTAGTATAGTCCAACATTTAAATGGTTTGCAACAAGCCTTTAAGAAATACTTTCCATCTTCTACAGATGACAGTGACTGGGTACGAAATCCATATTGTGCTTCTGAGAAACCGGATGCAATGTCTGTCCTAAATTATGAGTGGTTGATAGCTATTACATCTGATACTGGCTTGAACAGAAATTCAGTGAAGTTCCTTTGGTTGAATTATGGGGCATTCTTCTTCAAGAATATCCACAAGTGTCTAAATGTGGAGTATTTAAACTTATTTCGTTTCCAACAACTTATCTGCGTGAAGTTGGATTTTCAAGGTATGCAACAACAACATCTAAGTATTGTTGCAGATTGGACATTGCACCCAACATGAGAAATCATCTGTCTACAATCTCTCCTAAATTTAAATGACTTGGTGAGACTAAGAAACAGCACAATTCTTCACACTAGTACCCTATAAAGTGAGATTAAACGTTTACTTAGTATAATATTGAGTGGATAACTTTTGTGTCACCCTGGAAAAATAATATTTTAATACACTTTTTAAATGTTGGGTAGTAAACATCAAGATACACTGTATTTTATGCAAGAAAGGGTGTGAGGATCCGTGGATATCTTACAAAGCCAAAAAGGATCCAAGAGCAAAAAAGTTTGGGAACTCCTGATCTAAATCATTAAATTAACGAATTATAAGGGATCAAACTAGCTATCTTATACTTTTTACATATCATTGTTAAGATAAAGTAATTAATGTATGGGGCTGAAATATAGCAGGCTATAACTAAACATTCATATAAGAGGTACACAATCAAATTTTTATAATATGTCATGGACGGCATACCTGGCACTCGAAAATCTATGGGGCGACCCAGCACGAGATAGAGTAAAGATGGGGCTAGAGATCTCAAGGGGCTAGTCATGGTTAGGGATTGGAGGGGGAAGATTCAGGACAGCACACGGTGGAGGTCGCTTGTGTGGCTGGTGCTTGGTCATCAAGGCTTGTGGTCACCGTTAATCATATAATATTATAAAGATTTTGTTGTATAAGTCTTATATGAATGTCTAGTGACACTAAATTTCAGGCCCATACATTAATTACTTTACCTTAACAATGGTACGTAAAAAGCATAAAATAACAAGTTTGTCGCCTTGTAACTTGTGAATTGTAATAATTTTAAATCATTGAATCAATTTTATAACATATAATCGAACACTAGATCAAATTGTACAATAAATTTTACTGTTGCATGACCTTAAGTGTGGACTACAATCTACATTACCGATCATGCAGAGGTGAAGTTACGTTTTTTTAAATGCGGATGTCACTTTATCTATTCATGTGTTACTTTATGCGGGCTTTTGACTGTGAAAAATTTAATGTTATAAAATAGAATTAATCTCATATTTGTGTTAGTGTAGCTGTCCAGTTGGTGGTTAAACAATATAAATCCACGTCATAAATTTATATTATACAAGCAGTATTGAAGAGTTGATTAATTGTGTTACTAAGATGAAAAAATAGTTTTTTTTTAATAAAAATTTAATAATTAATAAAAATTCTACCCTCACAGGTTCGTATATATGAGTATCGTGATTTATCGTTGAGAACCGGCTGCGATTGGCTGATATCAATAGCCCTGGTTCTCTGATTGGCTGTTATTTACAGCACTGGATCGGCGCTATCCCCCTCACCTCCAAGGTTTGTATGTGTTCCAAACTTGTTGGTTCCTGATCCCAACTTGTTCGTTCCTGTCCCATTTGATTTTTATGTGTGCTCATTTGATTTTATGTGTGCCCCATTAGTTTTTTCCCCCATTTGTTTGTGTGTCCCAGGGTGGGGGGTTTAAGGGTGGAAGTTTCTTATTGGTGTGAGAGTTTTTTATTTACTGGTGGAGAACTTTCAGTCCATGACGTGGAGTTTTTTAATTTATTGATGGGGGAAGGTGCAGTTCATGGCATCGGGTACTCCTCCCACGACGTACCATAAAATGTCAGTATCCCTAGTGAGGGCGGGAACATGCAGTAGCATCCTCTCTCGCTGGTCGTTTAGCATAAGGTGTGAGCATTGGCTCCCTGTCGCAAGCCCCTGCATCTATTTTGGTGTCGCAACCCCCCTTCCCCTATCTATGCGGTGATGGGTTTTACCAGTGACGTCATCGCAACCCTGATGCCAGTTTGGCGGCTCAACAAGACAATTCGAGACAAGCATAGATCAAGATCTTGAATGATCTCACAACCGTCCTCCTTCAATAGGTTTTCCCGGTGACGTCATCACTCATTTAGGTGATGTTGCAACTAGAGAGCATTTACACAGTTCTGATTCTGCACAATCAGGTGCCTCTCTCCAAATGGAAGTCTCAGCTAGGGGCCACTACCCCCCCACAAAAGTCTACTAAAATTGGTTGTATGGTATCGTCCGTCGACATGCATGGATGTAGGTATCCACCATACCAACATGGACCATTGTTGGCGAAGATAAGGAGGAGTAAGGTAGAAATGTTCCAGTGTGTACGTGGAGTGAGGGAGAGGGAAACCATTTTGTGAGAACTCGGGACAGTACACCTCAACGAGGATTTTAAACTCCTATCTGCCCTGCCAAAGCTATATGAGTTATACACACCCTTTAGGCTAAACGTCTATATATTAATTATAATAGTGTGGTAGGAATGATTAAGAAAATATTCCAGTATTTTACCTGGAGGGACAATTACCAACAGTTTACACAGCAGGGATTCGATTCCCACCTCCACCACTAGGGATTCGAACCTCGGTATCTTTCGGAGGGGTAGCACAGCAAATGTATGTTAGAACGCTTATCCAATCAAATAATTCCTTCCAGTAGTTGAGTGCACCACAGAATTTGCGAGTCTCCACCAGAATTAGATGAGCCTGACATTTAGATGGTATGCTCACAGGGATTTAAAGCATGGTATATTTCGGAGGGGTAGCACTGCTAATGTATGTCAGAATGCATGTCCATTCAAATAATTCCTTCCTGTGGCTGAGTATACCCTCGCATTTGCGAGTCCCCTGCCAAAATTAGATGAGCTTGACATTTAGACGGCTTGCCCACAAAGATTCAAACCTTGATATATTATTTCATGGTGGCTAGCACCGCTAATGTGTGCTAGAACATTCATCCAATCAAATATTTCCTTCCAAAGGTTGAGTGTACCCCGCATTTGCGAGAGCGTAAAATAAGGAGTAATTAAAATCAGTTAAAGCTAATCGACCAGATATTTCGTTTGAATAAATTAAACCAGGTAGAATATGTACCAGCATTTTATTAGGGAAAACCCTACCCCCAACTGGTGGATTCCTGAGAGTGCATCACCTCTCTGTGGATGCGAGAGCACAATTGGCGATTAACGGTAAATCTATGCTGTTTTACATGAATCAACCGCTCACCGTCGTCAAATTGGTGGTCCGAAAATTCGAGACAAGAATAATCACGGGAAACCCGGTGGTGCCAGTTTACCAGCTCGACGTATCGAGAGTGGAATGGGTGATGTTGCAATCCTCCCCGGAAATGGGTTTTACCAGATGACTCATACCTGGCGCCAGTTTGGCGGCCCAACAAGACAAGTCGAGACAAGAATATATCACGTTCTTGAAACCTTGAGGTCATTGACTCTGTTTATCTTGGAGCACAGCAAGACCACGTGACGTTGATTGTAGGAGGGAGGGGGTGAATATATAGAGGGACTCACTTGATTGTATATTTATAAGCGTTTGTAGAGCAGATCAAGATGGTCAAGTTACAGCAGATGGTAAATATTGTTGAAGCCGTTCGAACCGTAAAATTGTGTGATCTATTCGTCGATCAAAAGTACTCGGTGGGTAAATTAAAAGCGGGCAATACAAAGTTTGGGAGACGCCTAATAGCCTATCTAGATGGCGAGCTTTGTATATTTTTACCCTGTCGTTTCGGTACTCTAACAGATAAAGACGTGCGTGATTTTAATAAGGGAAAACTTATATTTACCTGCGCCGGAGTAAAACCCGGTTCACCTACCATTGTGAACTTTGAACGCGTTTAAGATACGGGTAGAATAGTCAAGTAGTAAACAACAAACACAACAACAACAAAAACAACACTGGGAAACTAGGCAGTTTATACAAGTGCACAAGTTAAAGACGTGTAATACTGTAATACACCGGTATAAAGACAGTGGACAAATTAAGGACCCTACAAACTATCTAGCCCATTTAGCGGTCAGACACGCTCACCATGTTTAGAACCGGCTATATTAATTTAATGTTTGTGAGTCATACTATTGGGGGCGTGCCTATATGAGAGCAGAAAATATTCACAGTGGGGCTGTGAGCGATAGACATGTAATTTATAAAGTAGTGATCCATGACAGAGGTGTGTCATAGGAGCGAGGCTACATCGAATTCTGCGACTCTATCTGTCACACGATAAGAGCGATTGAAGTACTATCCTATGAGAGAATCTAGGAGTCTTAACTGTGTGATACGATATGTGATGTGTACAATTTCTGCAAAGGGGACGTTGTGGCCGTGTTTCCCAGGCCTCCACCACCCTTCCAAGATTCACACCACCCGCCACCACCATTCGTGACACCACAGACACCGCCCCCACCTCATAGTCCCCTGAATATCCACCACCAGAGTCGCTTGCCTACCAGACAATATCAGGCATACCGCTAATCGTCTTTCCAGGGCCTGCGACAGCGTCCAGTGGGGTGAAGCCTGTCACTGGGAGCAGAGCACCAACCGCTTCTAGGATATGATCCGGTACAGGGCTCGCCTCGTGGCCTTCAGGGGACGACGCCCTCACATAAGCTGTAAAATTCACGGTGGGCGGTAGTTCGTGTACCCATCCCAATTGCTGGCTACAAAGAGCAAAGGTGTTTGTAGCTCTAGACAGTCGTTCAACCTGTTTGGATCCCAGTAATCTGCAATTAAATAAATATATTTATTATTATCGGGGGGAAAAGCCATTTACAATGCTTTAAAATCTATAGCAGAACGTTAATTACACATGGACCAGTTGTTATCCGCTAGGCAAATTCCATCCTCGCTAAATAACGCTAGGTTCCAGGGGTTTCTTCTTCTTGGCATTCTATCAAAGGAGTAAATACCGCTGTACATCAAAGATGTACCAAGCAAAATAATTATCATTAAAATGTACAAAACGGTTTAAAACATACATGAATTTATCAAATTTTCTAGTGCATTGAAAGTCATTTTAATGTTTATCCGTCTCAATTATGAATCATAATTATCGAATGCAATGATTTCAGGGTCTATTTATAGTCGCTTCAATGGGGTGAGCTGCATGTAAAGGTGTAAGCTTCTTATTGGTCAATATTATTGTTTCCGCAAAATTGATTGACCAATTCATGTAAAATAGCACGTTACACGTCAGCCATTTTCAAGTACCCAACTGGTATGGATTTGTCCCGAGGAATGTAAAGGTGTAAGCCTCCAATTGGTCAATAATTGTTTTATCCTTGTCGGTGAATGTGTGGATCTTGTAAAACCGCATGGATTTATCGTTACGACTCATTCGTGTTTCAGCATCTCCTAAGTATGGATGTGTTTCCCACTGCTAGATAAGGGAACCTGTGAAGGACCGCTATCCCCCCTCTGCGATAGTGTTTATTTTTCCAACTATGCAAATGTGGGTACACATCTTGCCCTGTGATAGAAGGATGTAGGGTGTTCAGATCCATACTAGGGTTGGTAGTTCAGCTAAATTTCGAACAAACGCTAATTACTTTATAAATACTATATTGCTTGTAGCATTTCACATTTCAACCCTTATCAAATGCCAGTACACATCTTGCCCTGTGGCCAAAGGAGGTAGTGGGATCAAATTCCTACTAGGGTTGGTAGATCAACCAAATAAATATTTTATTTTGAACAAATGCTAATTACTTTTTAAATACAATAATACTTGTAGTAGCATTTCACATTTCAACCCTCAGCAAATTCCGGTACACATCTTGACGTGTGATGGAAGGAGGTTAAGCCTAAAATCCCTACTAGGGTTGATAGGTCAACAAACTAAATACGATTATTTCGAACAAACGCTAATTACTAATACATAAATACATTAATGGGACATTGCTTTCAGATAAGACTTTGATATAACTAAACCTTTTCATTAAATATATCTAACTTTCAATTTATATAATTTAGTCAAAACTTTTGACTTGAGACGTTAACTTTTTAACTTGTTGTTTAAATGAGTTGTATTTTTCATTCTTGTATTAAACTATGCTTACAATAGAATGTTGATATGTTATTAATGATAGTATGACCATTTGAATCTTTTAAATATCCAACTATTGAGTCAATGGAATATTTTATTTTAAAGTTTGTTACAAGATAAGTGTTATTCTAAAAGTGTAAATAATTTGTTTAGGATATTTCTGTTGTACAGGGATTTAACCCTAATATCCACACTTATTAATTCTTTAATGTGAAATTATATCATCTCAATTTTTAAATAACAATATCTTAGTTTAAACTTATATTTATTCACTCCTTAATAAAAATGGATTTAGAATGTTTTCTAATATGTTGTTAATACATAAATTTTTGTAGAGTATTTCTCGTTTTCCTCCCACATAAATGCGTGGAATGTCCGTATATCCTTGTCAAATGATTAACAAACACTAATTTTATTATTCTCATGCCTGCCTTTTTAGACAGGCATTTAAATTTAAACTCATTCGGACAAAGATATCAAGGTTCGAATCCATGATATCAGGCTGGATATCTACAAACGTACATGGCGAACGTATAAACACACCAAAATGTTTAAATTGGGATTGTTTGCGGAAAAATTGGCCTCTGAATGAGCGTTCTAAGCCACATCTGAGCCACATTCTTCAGAGGTCGTTCATGGAAGGGTTACGAGCTGATGTGTTAAAGGACTGTCCTGTGACACTATTATGTCAAGGGGTGGGGTGGGTTAATGACTCTTCAATAGGGTCATTACTATCCGCTTACAACATTTATGACTAAAATAAACAAGTTTAGTCACACTGGAGGCTCCAAAGCACAAATCGGTTACCCCACATTTCAGCCCCCGGGGGTATTTGGCACACTGAGCTCACTAAGAGGAGTGGTGTAGGAGGGGGAAACGTGAAAGGAAGTCCAACAGAGACTTGTGGAAGGGAACCATTGCTCACTCACTACGCTAAATGGCCAGCCAGAGAGGATGCTCCTGCAAGCTCCCACCCTCGCTAGTTATGCCAGCACCTTATGGGACGTCGTGGGAGGAGTACCCAACGCCATGAGCTGCACGTTTTCCCAGCAATAAATAAAAAACTACCACACCAATGAATAAATAAAATACCCTCTCTCCTGGGACACACAATAAAACAGTGAAATGAGCCAAAAACTAATGGAGCACACATAAAATCAAATGAGTACACATAAAACATCAAATGGGACAGGAATCAACAAGTTTGTACAGGAACCAACAAGTATGGAACACATACAAACCGTGGAAAAGGGGTCAAACTTTGAGGTGGAGGGGGAAAGCGCTGAACTAGGGCTATAAATAGCAGTCAATCACAGAGCCAGGGCTATTTATATCAGCCAACCACAGCCTGTTTTAAACGGTCAATCACGCTACTTATATGTCAAGATAATTTTAGTTTGTCTTGCCGGTGACGTGGAGGTCAGGACTAGAATCCTGACCAGGTGTAGTGAGTGGGGCTTTTCCTTAAACGGTTTTCCACTATACCTCCATACAGTGTGCATAAATTATTTTTAAATTCTACCTTTCACATTCCTATCTCACTAGCGTAATATATACTTATAGCTAGAATGGGTAATAACTGATAAGGCACAATTAATTATTATATTAAAAAATCTTTACTAACTAATGTGATCTGATTTTGATTAACATAGTTTTGTATAACATGAAATTTCTATCGAACGTAACCTCCGAATTTTACCAGGGCTACTTAATGATGATAATTATAGTAATAATAATATAGTTTTTATTTGGGCAAAGCTAATTCCAACGCCTCTTATTACGCTTAACCACTTTTTTATAATTTATAAACGTACTAATTCTTATGTAGAGTTATTAATAGTTAAAACCTAATTATTGTTGTTATATCTAAAATTAATAATAAAATAAACATATAGTTATTTTCATAACTGATTAGTGACTACCTTAATAGATAAACTAGAATATAAGTAAACAAAATAGTAAAAAAAAAAATCGAGGAGAGATAAAAATATAAACACACTCACAAACTTGGAGTTTTCTCTAAAATTAGTTATAAAAATGATTTGAGGGAATAAATATTTAATAAAAGATAATTGTATTTATTTTGGTAATTATTTTAAAGACAACCGAGTGAATATAATGAAATGAGCATATATAATTATCCATGTATCTATGAAATATTCTACAATATATGACATGGCTCAACTGATTGTTTTTCTGCCATGTGCTCCTCTTAAGGCCGTTAAGACCCAACCAAGACACCAGTAAGCTACTTCTCGTCACAAGTTTTCTTGCGTAGATTAAGTAGTATTGTATTCTCGGAGAGTTAACAAAGCTAATTTTAATGAGAACTTCCAGTTGGGCTAATACAAGAAACATTGTGCAGGTATTTTATGGACGTGGAACAAGAGGTTTACTGACGTAAGACCCTCAAGTGGTTTTCAGAACTTTATCATTTCCCTTCAGATGGAGGATAAGTAAAAACAACGTTACAGCCCGCAAAAAAGATGTTTATGTAGCTTAGTGGAGTGAGCTGCAAATACCCATACATTAAAGAGGAAACTTAAAATGAATTACTCACTTAAGTGGTTGCATGGTTTAAGGCGCTACTCTTGCAGTAGACTTGACTGCCGATGACGGGGAGATCAAGGTTCGATTCTCGATAGGGTGTACTGAAGTTGGTTTTCAAAACCATTGTTTGACATTCTCCCTCCACGCCAACCCATGTACACTTCATCTAAATACAACCTTCCTAATGCCTAAAACCATCATCGTAATTAGTATATAAGCATATAACCTGAACGGTTAGTAAGACGCAGTACTAAAAATAAGTATTGGAGAAGGTCAATTGATTCATGATTGCTTGACATATTAATATATTATTTAATTTCTTACTACTAGTTTTATACATGGGCTGTATTAATAAATTAGAATTACTCTCAATCATTAGTTGGATTCATTTCTTCTATCTATTTCTTTGCGTTAGTTGTTATTTTTGGACAAAAACGTAATTTATTTCTAAACATTTTAACTCAATTAAATCAAATGATTATCAGTGGTATTCGCAAATAATGAGTATTGTGGTAATCATAAAAATAAAGTTATATATATATAACACATTTATTTATTTATAAAACTAATGTCTACAAAATACGAATAAGTAGAGTATAGAGAAATCATTTTAAAATATTAGATTTATTTGATCAGTGCATCTTACCAAACGTTTGGACTTTCTAGTTAGTTCCACAACAAGGTAGGATATATAGAGTAAGGTACAATTTAAAATAAATTTAATCGTACTTACTTAAAGAGATAGGGGGAAATCATCTACGAAAAAAAACACCTCAGGACACAGGTTGGGATTGTAGCCTCAGCCCCACCATCAATGGCTCAACCAACCTTGATTATACATATTTATTTGTCCTCGTGCCTCCCAGTGCAAGTTATATTTATTAAACTTGAGTTAAATCCGCATCGTCTGTACGTGTGAACTAAGGTGTCAATCTCATTTGATCTGATTTTGCCATTAATATGGAGGCTTAGGATTGAATCCTACCGGGTGCACTAAGAGTGTTTTTCCATAAATGGTTTCAAAATATTTTCCCATGCAAATACAAATATATATCCACACTATTCAAACTTACTCTATCCTTATTCCTTTAGTTTAGCTATGTGGATATCCCGGATAGGTACTAAAATGCGGTAAGCAAAAAAAAATTGAATCAAAGCACAAGTCGTAAAGAAAAAATGTATCTGGCAGTAACCCTTTCTCTGCCTCTTGACATAAGGGAACAGAGTTCTCCATCATGAGGCAAGTCATGATGTCAATAACAAAACTCCACAAGCCCCATATGAAGGGGCTAGGTCGCATTGAGACATTACATTCAGGGACAATCGACCAGTCATAAGCTCAAATGGAGCGTGAATTTTCTCAAAGTAGCTGAACTCCAGGAGGTTTTATTTTTCAGGGCTCATTGGAAACAGCTGCCAGTAGAATTCTTTTGACATTTTACAGATGGGATTTATGGCGAAAGAAATGCTCAGTGAGATGGCCGTCACAAATCATCTTGGAGAGAGCAAAGTAACATCTTGGTGATGAGCCAAGTTTGAATGTGATGGTTGCACATGGAAATGAAAGCTTTCTATATTACAAAGTGGGCCACGATTACGATTTGGTTATTCCTGTATTTAACGTCGAGCTCTTGATAGGGCGAGATGTTTTAAATGATTATTATGTTCTGAGGTTTGAAAGTGTTCATCATTCTAGGTCAGTGCTGCACGACTCAGGAATAGGACGTTACCAAAAATAAGAGCTTCGCTTGTTTATAGCCGTGCTACTTCTTTTTCGATACCTTGTATTCTTATAATTTATTTAATTATTGCAGTTGTACTATTTATATCTCTGAATTATTATATTTATATATTATTATTATTAATGTCTTACAAGTCTGATAAATAAAACAAAAGTCAAGTGATTACTTGTTCGTAACAAAATTAAGTTATATAATAAAATGTAAAATTTTTAGAATGGATTTTTAGAGACGCTTGAGATTCACATAGCATATTTTCTCAACAAGATTCTCCCAGTTTGGACTATATTTGATGTGGGTGTCTTCATAATATCTTATAAGTGATCGTAATTTAGTAATACTTCACTTATTCCTCTTTATTTGTTTCCTTCCAAGACCTTCAAGACATGTCAACACTCAGTATTTTTTCCCAATTCAGACTTCTATGCTGGCGGCCGGGGTTCAATCCTCGGTCCCGGCACAGATTTATCTGATTACCAAACCCTTCCTTCACCTCTGACAAGACATCTTGTGAATGTGGGGAATGCCAGGCCTCCACCGTGGTTCGGATTCCACGTTAAACTGTAGGTCCTCCATTTCATCTCACAATCACCCCACCATTACACATTAGCGTAAGTGCGTATAACCCGAACGGGTAGTAAGACGCGGTGCTAATAATAATAATAATTTTTCCCAATTATATTTGTACCATCATCATTGCAAATGGCCTATGATTTTAAAATTGTGAGGTAAAATTGTTCAATAATATAAATCTATTATGGTAAGGAAAATAATTGAATGTTTGTAAGTTGCACAAGGTCTGTTGTAAAAAACACTAATGATCAGTTGAATGTTTTCAAAAACATTAAATTTTGGATCAATGACATTTATCCAAACCATGTTATTACAAAGTAGCTTTGATCGGAGTGGAGCTTCTTGGAAATAGAAAAAAAAAATTGTGGCTAAAATGTATAGAATTTTATTATTTTATTAGTGTTATTAAATGGCTATTGATAATAATTATCAAAAGTGACAGCTGAAGATCACATGACTTGGCGTATGAATAAGTGAAAGTATATCTAGTAACCTTTTTATCTGCCAGAGAAGGACCTTCCTATGAAAATGGGACTGTATTACTATTGTTTATGTTAGCCTTAAAACTCAACTGTGTAGGAATCTGAGGGGCGAATGTGGTACGCTAGTATTTTAATTGGAGTGGAGAAAATAAGTTGAATTATAATTTTTCTTTCTACTGTTAATAAACGTCTTCACTACTAGTTATCTAATACTTTCCCTAAACTACTTTCCATACTGTCACTAAACAGAACGAACTTGACCTTGCAAGGAGTCGTGGTGACTCTCCAATTAAACGTTCACATGTTATTAAACTTGAAACTTGTCAGCGCATGCGTACATGCTGATTTTCTACTGCGCACGCCTAGAAGTGTCATATTTAGCCTCACCAGCAGTACATGAGTTAAGTTAACTCAATCATAATTTGTTGGGGGTGAAAGGAGCATTTATTTCCAATTGTAAAGTTTATCCACATATAAACAAATTAAGGGTGATGGGAGAAGCAGGGTAAGATTAGGAAACAATTTAGGTAGATCTACTATTTATACCCAACCAGGATTGGCAATCTTACCTCTTTGTTTTTGCCAAAACAGACAAGATGAGTTTACACTTGTCAACCAATATGGATACTTGCAAGTACAATTAAAAGTTCACTTCATGTTACATAAATGTATATTAAATACATGGTGACCTGGCGGTCCAAGGGTAAGTTGTCGGACTTCTGTGTTGGGGGCCCGGAGTTCAATCCTCGGTCCCGGCACATGTTTATCTGAATGCCAAACCCTTCCCTCACCTCTGACAAGACGTGTATTATTCACAACTTGGGAATGCCAGGCCTCCACCGTGGTTCGGATTCCACGTTAAACTGTAGGTCCTCCATTTCATCTCACATTCACCCTACCATTACACATTAGCGTAAGTGCGTATAACCCAAACGGGTATTAAGAGGCAGTGCTAATAATAATAATAATAATAATAATGTTAAATATATCAGAATATGTTTATAAAACGATATTGATTTAACAAAGCACTACGTTGATCTTGGGATAAGTTCAAGAGTTGAATATTATAGAACATCTCAGTCTTTTAGTTGGGAAACTGTAAATGATAGCCTAAGTCAAAAGTACAGTCGAAGATGTAACTAGCTCCCTCTTTCCAAGGAATCCTAAATAATCCTCGAGGGCTCCCGCTAGATAGATATGGATGGATAACCGAGGACTCAACCGGAGAGAAAGGCTTCATTGACCGGAACTCTCTTCTCGACGTTCCAGGCCACTTCCGCTCCTTCACCTGACCACCTTACCCACCATTTCCTCCCACGCCCTCTACCCCCCCGCCCCCCAAAAGAAGGAACAGACCACTTCCAGTTTCAAGAAGACCTAGTTGGCTCAAATTTCCCTCAGGTTTTATTTTTCCAGATTGAGAGCAGTACCAAGACCAAAACGACACAAGTGTCCACACCTTCATGTTTCAGATGATTGTTTGTATCTAGGTAGCTAAAAAAATAATTGCATTAGTAAACACGTGAACAATCATCTGATATAGATCGCCGGGGATGAAGAGATTGAGGTTCTAGCCCATAATAGTTTAAGAAGATTTTTTTTCTCTCCTCTCAGGCATATGCGGGTACACATCTAAATTATACCGGCATCTGCCTCACTTGTACCTCACTAGTGTAAACATTACCGGCCTCGTGGTATTGTGGTCAGAGGCCCTGGCGGCTGACCTAGAGGTCCCGGGTTGGATTCTAGGCTGGTGTAGGGGGATTTTTCTCTTATGATCA
Organism: Timema douglasi; assembly: GCA_901482245.1. Classification (NCBI taxonomy): domain Eukaryota; kingdom Metazoa; phylum Arthropoda; class Insecta; order Phasmatodea; family Timematidae; genus Timema; species Timema douglasi. The sequence continues at coordinate 109,371 of CABEEJ010001612.1, forward strand.
TCAAGGTTTGGTTAGTTAGACTCAAGTTAGGCTAAGATCACCATTGGTTTCACACCGTCATATTCACTATCATCACCCATTCATCTTATCGAGACATGGAAAAAGTCAAACGAAAAGGATGCACTGTTAGTACATTAAGGAGTCTCCTGAGCAAAGATGCTTTAGTGCTGGCTATTATTTCCACAAACTGTAGACTAGACACGCTATTAATATTATTAGGCTGAATATGTGAACAGCCTAGACTAGTAGTAAGAGGTAGTGCAGTTAAGACCTTTTTTTCGCAATATATACAACAACTTACAGACAGACTTCCCTTCCACGGTGTTGTTTTTTAATTAATTCATTTCATACCCCCAAAATAACGGCCTTAAGTTACAGAAAACGTATTAAAAATATATTTACTTTAATTAATTTTATATTGAATTTGTTCAGTTAAAATATTGGTAAACTATTGAACACTTTCATTATATTATGTGAAAAGGGTACAATTTTTACAAAACTGAAAGATATAATTAGCTTATTAAAATACCATTCAATATTAAGTAAAAAAATACCATTCAATTCAATAACATATGAAAATCCTTTGTTGGCTGGTAGTCCTCTCTTTGATAGCTTGTAATATTATTTTAAACCGTTACATGTTTACAAGTTCTTTTATGTGCAATTTCTTACATTAAAAATAAATATGCTGTAATAATGATATGTGTGGTTTATTTGTGTTGTATACTGGAAAAATATAGATAGCTATTTAATTTTTATATTTGAAAAATAATGAACACAAGAATCAAACCTAGATCCTTTGACTGAGTACACAATTTTTCAAGTAAGTTTTAATGAATTCTTGGTAACAGCCGTCATCCATTACGCATAATAATTTCAACCAATTATTTCAGTATTTAATATGAGTCATTTCAGAATAGTTTTGAGCATTTTAAATTACAACAGCTAAACAAGTTGTAAGCGATAGCAATAACAAAGTTATTCCAATATTTAAACCCCCATGTTTAGAATAAAAGAACTCCTAGCGGCAGGGCAACACGGCTATTTGGGAAGCAGGTATAGCTGGAAGTTTTCATATTATGGTCAGGTTTACTAACTTTACACGTTTGAGGACATTATTATTATTATTATTACTCTGTTGACACTCAAAGGAAACCAAATTTAATACCAGCAAGGTTTATCGAATAAATAACTCTGCTAAAAGTATTTAATTAGTTAAATTAAAATGTTGAAAGCAGAAACCAATGTCATAATATTTAGGTAGGTAAAAAGCGCTCTTGGCTACACATTTAAAATCATTGTCCTTTCTTCTTCCTTTCCGGAATTCCGGGCTGACAAAGCCCCCCCCCCCTCTTTTTTTTAATAACCTGCCAAATATTGAGTTTTCCTCTTAGGACCAAGCAGGACCGAGCTTGTGGCTAGAACGCGGAGGGTCCTTAGACCATTACTCTGCTGTACTACTCATCATTTCAAGGTCGTTCAGTTGCATTGACAGGTTTAGTTAAATAATAATGTTGGTTAAAGATGTATTTATCGTCACTACATGGTTTCATTTGATTAAACCGTAATCCTGAGTTTCAAACTTTCTCTTTATTAGTAGTAAAACACCCACATCAGTGGCCGAATGATCTAAGACTTCGCTCTCCGGTTTAAATAAACGGATAAGGACATGGAGATCGTGGTTCGAATCCCAGTTGGTTCTACTTAAGGTGTTTTTATTAATTGGTTTCTCACTCTAATTTTAAGCAAATGTGGGCAAATTATCCCTAAAATGTATTCTTTTTCATCGCCACCCCGTTAGAGTTACTATCTTATATACGTATGGACTGAACAGGAAGTAAGACGCAGTGATAAGAAAATATTATTGTAAAAAAAAGTATTTTGAGCTGTAGGAAATAGAGAAACTATTTTTACTATAATATTTTATTTAAAAAAATTCTAATCTGGTTCAATATACTCATCTTACATTTTCTTAGCACTGCGTCTTACTACTTACTACCTGTTCAGTTTATACGCCTTTCATCTTAAATAAATTACCTAAAACCATATTGGTGGAAATATATCCTTATCCCTAAACAATATCCATAGGTATGATACCCGCTTAAAGGGATCTAAATGTCAGGCTCATCTAGTTTAGCTTGTCACTGATGGAAAGGCCGGCATTCTAATCCCAGCTAAATGCACTGAGTAGTTTTTACTTAATGATCTTTTAGTATTTATCTACGTAAATGAGGGTAAACCTCCTATAAATTATACCATTATAGATTTAATTGCAAATAGCCCATATAGGTAGTAAGATACAGTGGAAAAAAATAGTTTTTCAAAATCATTCTAAAATAATTCATAATCTATGTTTCGTCTAAGTGAATTATTTAAACTTCAATCAAATTTGTCACCATTTTTGGGTCTTTGAAATTCTCCAACCATCATAATATATTGATTTTTTATAAGTTTTTTCACATTACCACTCATTCTAGATAGTCTTGTGCTTACATTAATGATGTAAGGATTAGAAATATCTGATTTAGATTAAGTGCATCCCCATTCGAGTGACTGACAAGCTAGAATCCATTTAGGAAATGAATACCTCAATACATCTGGCTGAGATTAAATATAATCTCGACCTCCCCGTCTTCAGAAAACAAGAATGGATATAAAAATACGCCCTTTATCACGTACCCAATGATGTGGGTTCAATTTTCATTGACCGTTAAAGTTAAGTTGTAATAGTCTTAAATTTCCAATAAAACAAATAGTAGGCTACTTTTTTCAAAAACTAATATAAAGTTTGGTTACTTAACAGTTTTCCAATAATATTTTGTCTGTTTTAATTCCAGCTTTCATTTATTTAACTCAATAAGAAACACTTTATAAAATTATAATCCATTGGAAAGTGACCCAATTAAAAGAATGAAATTTCCATAATATTGAAATATCAATCAAATACAGAATGAAGTACACTTAACTTAATTTCTAAAGTAAATGCAATCATAGAGCTGCTTCATCTTTTATAAAAGAGAAGAATAAAATATATATGTCACAAGTTTAAAATTGTTTTATTTTAATTCATTGAAAGGAACTCAACAGCGTTACGCTTCAATGAGGTTCAATGATAAAACTGACAGCTCTGATTCAATTGGTTCTGTAATATTTATAAAAAGATTCAAAATGTATGTCTTGCCAATTTAAAGTGTCTTCTTTTCCTATATAGGAATAAACGTGGTTTAGTCAATCTTTTAGCTTTGGATCGCGGATAGCCCGAATATTAATATTTATATCAAACTAATTAGACAGCTACAACATTATTATTATTATTATTATTATTATTATTAACACCGTTTCTTACTACCTATTCGGGTTGTACGCTCTTACGCTAATGTGTAATGGTAGTGTGGTTCTGAAATGAAATGGAGGACCTACAGTTTAACGTGGGATCCAAACCATGTTGGAGGCCTGGCATTCCCCACATTTACAAGATGTCTTGTCAGAGGTGAAGGAAGGGTTTGGTAATCAGGTAAATCTGTGCCTGGACTGAAACATTTTTATTAAGTGCTGACATCGTATTATTAAAGTTACAAAGAGGATTATCACTCTCCCTAGTATTAATGTTTATATCATAATTAATTACATACATTATAACATTTTATTATGATATGCTATTATAATATTATTAAAGCTATTTTAATAAGAATCCCTTTCTTTAATATTAATATTTATATTATAATAATTACATTCACTATAACTAATTTTATATAGTATAAGATATTGTTATGAGGTGCTAACATAATATTATTAGAATTCTAGTGAACATCACTGGTGGGTAATGATGTTAATATCAAAATAAATTACATGCATTACAACATTTGTTATTATAAGGTGCTAACATATTATTTAAGTTATAGTGATCATTATCAAGTCTCGAATCATCAATGTTTACACTAAAGTAACAACAGAAGCCACCGGATCCAGATAACGTTAGTTTCCCAGCTCTACACCGGAAGATAAAGTGGTTCCACCTGAATCAGAGCTATAGTTCATTCTCAAAGTTTCATGTCACGCCTGCTAAGCCTTCAACCCGCGTAGCGAGGAGGTTTGATGGGTTGCAGCCACGCAAGGCGGACAGGAAATAATACACCTGCCTCTTGCTCTCCTGCAAGAAAGTAATGGAGAACACCACCACGCCAATTTGTATGTTTCAACTTTGAAAAGGAGAAACCGTATCAGCTATTAGTGTTAAGTTACAGATAGATCTAAGAGCCATTTTAACTACAATGAATATTAATAAATTAAATAAACGTTTGTATTATTTAGTAATGCGAGGCTGTGCAAGCCATTTATTGCAAAATATTAACCTTATTTTTTTATCACATCTTTAAATAAGAATTATAGTGTCTTTATTTTAATGATAGATACAGTAAAAATATTAAATCAAAGTTAAAGGAACAATTATATTTGAGTTAGAAGGACACTTTTTCAATCATAAACTAAGCTACATTTTAAAATTATAATTATAGTGATATTATTTCAATGACAGTTGAAGTTACATTCTTTTAATGAGAGCTTCAGCGTTATAATTTCAACTAAAGCTACACTAACATTATTTTAATGAAAGTAATCAGGGATGATTATTTTGGAATTTGACGAAATAGATCAACAACGGATCAGATTTTTACTATTTAGCGAATATTAGAAAAAAGTGAAAATACAACATGATGGTTCATCAATTATAAATAGATTTTAAAAAAAGCCTACGATTCAGTTTAAAAAAACTATATTACATTTTAGTTAAGTTTGGGATACCAACAAAACTTTCCAAACTAATTTCTGAGGTATGTTCAACAGATACGCGTGGCAAGGTACGGGATATATGTCACTTATCAGATACTTTTGAAATACTATTGGGTTGAAACCAGGAAATGCACTCTCCCCATTACTTTTTAATCTAGACTTAGAGTATTAATTCAGACCAATGCAAGATTGTGGGGAAGGGTTGGCACTAGGCGGTACAATGCAGTTATTAGGATACGCAGATGGTTTAAAATTGTTGGGTTTGCGAGAAATTAAGAAGATTTAATAGAGACTAGTGTGGAAATAATTTCAGAAGTGAACGATGAATAAACTAAATATATAATTTCACATGGAACACAGCTCGAGGACGATAACTTAGAGATTACGCTGATATATTATTTAGGGGTTAATGTGTTTAAATATTTAGGAACAGTTTTAACTAGCAATAAAGATATTAGATTGGAAATTAAGAAATATAATACAGTCGGGAGATACCATTTATTACTCGGTCAGTAAGTTGTTGACATCTCGCCTGCTTTCAAACCGTGCTCAAGGTGTTGACTGTTAAATCCAATGGGACGAGACCATTGGTAAGACCAAGACGCAGATGGGAGGATAACATTTATTTGAATGAACTTGAAAGAGATGGTATATAATGAGGTAGACTAGGTAAAACTAGCTCAAGGTAGGAATAGATGGCGTACTCTTGTAAGTGTGGCAATGAGGTTTCGTGTTTATTATGCCATAGATTAAGTAAGTATTAGTGAAATGCTTAAATGAAAGTTTCAGTTATATCATTTCAATGAAAGGTACAGTGATATAATTTCAATGAGAGTTACAGTGACATTCTTAAATGAAAGTTACAGTGGCACTATTTCATAATTCATCTTACAGTGGCAATATTTCATTTAACGACGTAATTTTATTATGTCTATGAAGTCACAGTTGCAGCATTTAAAAAATGTCAAATAAACTTCATCTATTTAAGTTTGTGTAGTTCCATTGATGAGAAATTTAGGTAGCTTATGAATAATCTATTCTAAACCACAGAGCTGGAGTTAGGTCTAATTAATTGAATGTAAAAATGCCACACTTGTGTGAATTCTTCTTTAACATATATTGTGTTGACTCGACTTAATAAATTTGTGGCGTACTTGCAATTCCGTTCAAAGACGGAGAGTTTAATATAATCTTAGATATGAGATAGTTTAATATAGGGAAGTTTGTAGAACTATGAACCAGAATATTGATTTTGATCATGAGCAACGTCTAAGATATTTCTCTCTCTATCAAACGATCTAAGAATAATCATGTCAAACTTCTATTTTCGTTATAAAATACTGTATAGTGAGCTAATAGTGTTAATAATTATTTTTAAGACTCTGCTAGTTGTTAAAATAAACTATACTAAAATATACATTTGTAATGCATTGTAAAGTGTACAAGAAATAAATTACAAATTATATTATAAATAAACAATACTGGAATATGTCCACCCATATTATTTCTTGTACCACACTCGGGGTTATCCGAAAGCTTACACTATTGTGGTAGGAACGAGGAAGGTATAGTTTTAAGGAAGTGTACTCTCATTTACGTGGGAGAGAGTAAAATGAAAAAACCACCATAGAGAGCCGAGCCAAACTTATCGTCACCTGCAATTCAGACAAGACGAGACTGGCACCTTTTCATGCATGCATACATGTTCGAACTGTTATATAGGAACGCACTCATTATAAACATCAAATATAAAAAAATTAATCAAATAGTGTGTTGGATTCAGTCCCTGATGTAATCATACACAGTTTGAGTAATTATTATAGCAATTATCTCAGTATGGCACAGTCATATATTATTATTTTAAGTACCTTTGTTTACCTAGCGACAACAGTTTTCGGAATTTGATTTGTAAAGTATGGAACCACTAACTAATAGAAATATTAATGTAATCAGTTGTACACATTAGGTTTCATTCAGCTAATTTATTTATTTAAATTTGGTTAATTATATAAATTTAATGGAACCCTGTAAATATAAACAATTATGTTCATAGGGGCTATTTTGATCTAAGTACGGGTATTTGTCACATTCCATTACATATTTGTATAATATAAGCTTCCTCTTTATCATTAATGTGATAGTTGTAGTTCAATTATGAATATTATGTTTCATTTTTGTGCTGGCCTGTAAACATTCTTGTTGATTCTTGTTAAGAATTAATAAATAAAAATTTAGTGAAAAATAAATACATTATAACTGTAACTATACACAATATTAGTTTTTCTGGTAACATTTGATGTTTATGAGGGATTTATTTTTTCTTCAAAATTAAGAAAGCCTACATTATTAAATTAATTAATTCTCTGACGTAAATTGACGTTTTACCAAAAAGTTAAAAATAGCACTTTTAAGTAACTAATGTGTTTTCAGCTGAACTATATTCTATACTACATCGTTGAATAAATTTAAAGTTAATATAGTTTGGTTTGCCAAACAAGCAGGACTAGACTCGTATCCCAGCCGGATACACTGATGTTGCTTTTGACAACATGATTTTCCATTCCATCTTTACACAAAATCAGGTATACATTACCTATAAGTTATAACTTCCTCATATTTACTGACTCAGCGTAGCGTACAAAACAAACGGGTAAAAGAGACGCGTTGATTTTTTTCAATGTATTTTCTACATTTCTGTAATAAACACGTGAAGTATCGATAGGGACTTAAAATCTTGTTTATAATTACAACTATAAGATATAAGGCTCAACAAGTGGATACAACTATTACCATAAAGAGGTATGAACAAAAGTAAAGTATTATCTTTAGACCTATTTTTTTATAAATAAATCAAAAATATAGTCAACAAATAGCAAATATTTTCCATTAGCTAAATACCTACCAACACAATCCTTACTCCTTTTCATTACTAAACAGATATTAGAGTTCTATTTTGATGGCCTGCTTCATTTGTTACAAAACAACGTTGATTAATGGAGGTTGCTTATTGCGTTAAGCCTGGTCATTCACTGGTTTCGCTAATGTAAGTGCACCAGACACAACGGACTATGTATTATACATACAATTGACGTCTCGTAAAATCTCCGTCACGAGGATAATTATTGTGATACACATGGGATTCAGAGAATACTTAGATTTACAACTAATACCAAACTTATAATTGATTTAAATAATCATTTAGTGCGAATTATGGCCGTTCTCAGTGTTTTCATTCAAATATAGTTTAAAAATGATACCTGGGCATGAGATTCAAACCCAAGACCCTTGACTCATAACCAATCGTATCAGAGTTTCAACACGTGCGTTTACACAGGGGGATAGGTTCTAAGGGGTGGAAAGAATTGTATCCAATATATAAAGAAAATCTATGTTAAAGTAGAAAACAAATTGACCGTTTGAAGTAACCATTAAAGGTTAGTACATCAGAGGGCCCGGACCTTTCAGATACTAGAATAACGAGGCTTACCAGATACATTGTATCTCCCCTATTTCCACCCACCCTCTCCTCACCCCTGCCATATATGTTGTTTTTCATTTTAATAATCTCTATTCGTACGCCTGCATCCCATGTTGGTTATATCCACGCTAAGAGTGCTCCTAAGTTACCTGTGTGCAAAACCATAAACTTTTGTATGTGTTCATAATGTCAGATTGCAGGCAGAGTTCGTTACGAGTGTAACGAAGGTAAACTTTATACTATTTAGTATGATTTTTCAATGTGAGTTTAAGGGGGGTAAAGAGGGATTAGAGAGTGTAAGGTGGAGAAGGGTAGCCAGTCGACATTCGCACACAGCAGCAAAACATGCATCGCCGGCCCTGGGCTTAGCGTGTCATTAATCTACCGCTGAGCCACCGATAATTCGTTCAGTGCTCGTTCATCACTCATAATTTAAGGCAGAGTTTGTAATGGACGTGTGAGATTGTCGGCTAATTAGTATCTATCAGAAGCACACTCTCCGGTGACTTAAGGTCAGAAATTATGATGGCGCTCGTACAAGTTTTTAATTGTGTGTGATCCACTAATAGAATTGTTTGAAATAATTATTTAATGCTGGTAGCTACTAATTAGCCGATTTTTTCACACTTCTTTCAAACAATATTTTAATAATATAATAATAATATAATATTTAGCACCACGTCTTACTACCCGTTCGGTTTATACGCTTTAAGTATTAACTACTCTAATGGATTAGGAATTGGGAAGGTTGAATTAGAGGAAGTGAACCCTATTTGCGTGGAGGGAGAGTGGAAAACCATTTAGGAAAAACCACCCCCAGTTCATCCGACCGAGATTCGAACCTCAATCTTCCCGTCCTCAGCAGTCGAGCTCAACACGACAAGCGAACAATACTTTAAATTATTGGTGAAAATCTACTCTAAGTGTGGGAATAATCCTGAATAGCTCAGCAGTAGATCATTGGCCTGATAAGCTGGGTTCAATTCCGGTGTCCGGCTCTAGTTTAAAACTATATCTAAATGGACAAAATTAATAATTCTAAGTGTTAGGCTCTTTTACAAACCTTCCAGAAAATTCCTTCAACTATAGGAGATTTTTCCTATTCGAGTGAGTTGAATTGACTAACTACGGGAATAGTTTTGAATGTTAAACTTGAGAATTTGAAACCATTTTATAATCAAAGCAGGCTGAGGTGAGGTAAGTGGAGACGTGTCATGTGACGTGTATGGACAATGACGGACATGTACACAATCTTTTAGTCAGTATATCTAAGGGTATGGTAACGGAAATTTTGGTAAGCTGTGACTTCCATGGAAGGATAATGGGAAAATCGATTTGAAGGAGGTTCGGTGTCCAGGTTCGGTATTGGATGGAGGTGTCTCTGAATGGGGTTGAATGGTGAGTTTACGTTCTGGTAGCCATGCATTTTCTAGTTTCTTAAGGCTAGAGAGGAAGTTAAGTTGTTTATTACAGTCGTTAACATGAGGCAAACTATTTAGCTGAACGATTTAGAGGCTATATTTGTATTTGAATTTTAGAACTATACTCGTACATAAAAATTAATTGTAATTATTGTTTATGTTGTGAAATCATAAAAGCCTTTTGCCAATGTTTCGAAAAAGGTATTTCTTCCCGAACGCGTAATCATTTAAAAAGTTTGAATGATCATGATAACTAAATTATTTTGACTACTAAATCTTTCCTTTGGAATATTTTATCGTGGGTTTTAGATAATTAGTGTAATAATTTTGTATGTGTATGCACCGAGTTTTACTATATGTTCTGGCTATCCGCATATTCACATTAATCTTTAATGGACGAGGAAGATATATTTTAGAAGAAATGTACCAACATTTGTAGGGAGAAAGTGTGAGGAAATCATTTATAAAAAAAATACATCTCAGTACACACACCTGAGATTCAAACCCCGGCCCACCCATCAATAGAAAACCAAACCAAACAATAAATATGCCTTAGTCCTTATACGTACCATTGCGTGTATTTCTTCTCTTGAATTTAGTACAGTGATTGAGAATAATCGTGAGAAGTCAAAGGTATCAGGTTTGACCCTCGTGAATGGACTTTTATTTAATAAAATGCTATCTGCTTCAGTGACAGCATGGTCTAAGGCGTCACTCTTGTAATAAACTTACCTCCCAATTATGTGCATATTGGAGTTCAAATCCATGTCGGGTGTACTGAGAGAGGTTTTCCACAGTGGTTTTCTACTTCCCCTAAATGCAAATACAAGTACACTATCTCTAAATGTAGCCTTTATTATCCCCAAATCACTATCTTAATTTAGTATTTATTCATCTTGAAGAAGTAGTATGCTAAGATGCAGTGCTAAAAAAAACTTATTTTACGCAAGCATGTATAATCTAGATAATACCCCCACCAAAATAGTAATATGTAATTTCATTATATATTTGTAATAACCTATATTTGAATGAGCTAACCTGGTTATTATATTTAGTTAATAAATACTCTTCCCCAAATTATTTTACGCTATAGTGAAATATTTTTATGCACATGGTCCAGGAAATATGTATTTAATTACATTGCTGGAATAGGGTTGAGGAAGTAAGAATGTGGAGTAAATGTTCCCCCTCTTTCATAAAGGGAAAGTAGAAACAATTTGCGAAAGCTGACTGTAGTACACCTAACCGAGATTCGATTCAAACCCCAACCCTCCACATCAATGGCAATCCAGTCTCTTGCGGGACTGACGTCTTTGACAGTGCTACCGTGGGTTCAAGTAAAATAATAGTAAAAATTGGGTATATATTGGGAAATCAAATTTATTGGGAAATCCTAACAATTTTATTAAAATACATATTCGAATTTTAATTTTCTATAAACACTTAGGTATTCCAACTTAACTCTTGAATAGGAAATATATCTATACTCAAACCCCCCTTTTTATTACAAATAAAGATAGTCATTAAATAATTATTTATTACAATAAAACATGCACTCTGTTTACCTAGAAACCTTGCCTTGAATGATTATCTATCTTATAAGCTACATCATAGTTTAATCAATCAAGGCAAGCCCGCCACCTTTCAGGACAAATTGAGGGTGCACATATAAATGTGACCAAGTAAAATAAATCATCACATCTGGAGTCAATATATTAATTAAATATAACTACAAGCCAAAATAAAGCGTTTAACTCATCTGATATAAGAGTATCAGGGATTTAAGGGTTTGAATCCCGACTTGTACTGCATGTAGTTTTTCCTAAACATTCTCACACTTTACGTTCACGTAAATTCACGTTCATTTACTCTAAATCTAAAACTTTTACATCCTTAGGTAATTAATGTAGCTCAGGGGTTAGCAGGTGGTCGATCGCAGTATTATTTTTATTAGCACCGCGTCTTACTACCCGTTCGGGTTATACGCACTTACGCTAATGTGTAATGGTAGGGTGATTGTGAGATGAAATGGAGGACCTACAGTTTAACGTGGAATCCGAACCACGGTGGAGGCCTGGCATTCCACAAATTCACAAGATGTCTTGTCAGAGGTTAAGGAAGGGTTTGGTAACGATCGCAGTACTTTGGTAGTTAATCACGACTGTTTTAAGAGCGTGCATCATTGCAGGCCCAGCTCGGCTCCTGGATCGCACGAGGCATGGAAGTTTTTTTTTTACCACCGCATCTTACTAACAATTCGGGTTATACGCTTTCGCACTAATTACGCTAATGGCTTGGGAAGGTTGAATTTAGAGGATGCAAACTCACATTTGAGAGGAGGGAGAGCGGAAGTCCATTTGAGAAAAAACACCCCAGTTCACCCGACTGAGATTCGAACCTCGATCTCCCCGTCCTCAGCAGTATAGCTCAACATGAAACTAGCGCATTAGCTAACTACATCCCCGAGGTGGGTCGGTATAGAAGTTAAAGGGAAACGAAAAGATCAAGATATTACAAAAATTTGTGAAGTGAATTCGTACTTGAATGATTACTCGAAATTTTCCGTGGTGACGATGGGGGACAAAGTAACAAAGTTTCTTGTTAATAGCTACATTCTGTCCCTATTAAGACGGAATAAAGATTTGTGAATAGTACTTAGCTGTGAAGTTATTTTAAAATGATCAAAAATTGTTTTTCAACATCAGTTTTTATCCAAATATGATTTCATATTTCAACAATGTTCTGTATTAAAAACTTTTATGAATTCTTTATCTCCATTAATGTTTAATCAGAAATGATACACGTATAATAGTGTTCGTGTAAGTTTACGTTTTTGAGCTGACTGCATCACAGAGTTGATTGGCATGTGATGCACGCTCTTAAGGGGTATAGGTAGAATAATACTGTAATTAGATCGCGTGCCTATGCCCAAAAAACGATCAGTGGCGGCAAATAATACAAAAGCTATCAGTGGCAGTAGCGCAATGCGGCGACGCAGGACTCTCCAAGGTCATGACTTTTGCACCCCTACCCTTATCAAAGATCACATGTCTTGCCACTTGCCAATGCAGCAGCCAGTAGTAGTAGTCGTTAATCATACCGGCGCTCCACGAAGTATGCTACACTGTGTCATATTTTCATTTTCATAATCAGCCATTACGTCATAGAAACTTGTTTTTTTTGTTTAAGTTGAAAAAATAGTAATCATTGAAATGCGTGCTAGTAGCAGTGAACATTTTTTTTTCTTTTAAATATCATTTTAATGAAGAATGGGAACTCTATTTTTTACTAGTACAAAAGAAAGGAGTGTATGCCTCATTTGTCATTCCAGTGCATTACCATGCAAAAAGAGAAATTATGAAATACATTTTAATACAAACATAAAAACATGAGCACTGAGTTTCCCTTATACAGCGAATCAATAAATAGGAAAGCATAATAGCTTGAATACTGCCTGAAAGGTTAGCAGATGATGTTTACAAAACAAAAAGATAAAAAAAAAGGTGGCTTTTATTGTCTCATTTCATTTAAACTAACTAGTAGCTATCAAGAAAAAAACATTCGAAGAAGGAGAAGCCATAAAACAAGTATTTTTAGAAACTGCCGATTCAATGTTTGATTGTTTTAAAAACAAATCAGAGATACTCAATGTAAAAAGCTCACTACAGTTATCATCTATAAGTGTAAAGGTTCGGCCAGACTGACAAGCGTGCGATCGAGCGCGTGAATGACTGGGTGGCCAAACTGGCGAGCGAGCGAGCGCGTGGCTAGCAGATAGCTCTTAATAGCTGTTGACAAGGAGACAAAGGTTCGAATCTTGGTTCAGGGAACTGAGGGTGGTTTTTTACAAGTAATTTATTGTTGTGATTTTCTCACTCTCTCTCCACGCTAATGGTGATTCTTATTTGTAAAAGGTGACCTGGCGGTCTAGGGGTAAGGTGTCAGACTTCTATGCTGGCGGCCGGGGTTCAATCCTCGGTCCCGGCAAAGATTTATCTGATTACCAAACCCTTCCTTCACCTCTGACAAGACATCTTGTGAATGTGGGGAATGCCAGGCCTCCACCGTGGTTCGGATTCCACGTTAAACTGTAGGTCCTCCATTTCATCTCACAATCACCCTACCATTACACATTAGCGTAAGTGCGTATAACCCGAACGGNCGTTAAACTGTAGGTCCTCCATTTCATCTCACAATCACCCTACCATTACACATTAGCGTAAGTGCATATAACCCGAACGGGTAGTAAGACGCGGTGCTAATAATAATAATAATAATAATAATAATAATAATAATAATAATATTTGTAAAAGCCTAATTTGATTATAATATTGAAATATTTTAACATATCAGTTTTACGTATATATATATATATATATATATATATGTATGTATGTAAAACTGATATGCATATATATGTATGGTTTATGATCTTACCAATTAAATTAGGTCGTTAGTAGCAAGCGTGCAAGACCTATTGATAGAAATAAAAATGTAAAAATGATAAATTTTCCTAGCACTCAATGAACCAACATACAATTATATTGTCTAGCGCTTGTAAACTATACTGTACCTGGTCGAACACGCGCGCTTGAAATATAGAACCAGTTCTATCTTTCAATTATTATTATTAATATTATTAGCAGCATCTTACTACCCGTTCGGGTTATACGCACTTACGCCAATGTGTAATGTTAGGGTGATTGTGAGATTGTGAGATGAAATTAAGGACCTACAGCTTAACGTGGAATCCGAACCACGGTNCACAAGATGTCTTGTCAGAGGTGAAGGAAGGGTTTGGTAATCAGATAAATCTTTGCCGGGACCTGGGATTGAACCCCGGCCGCCAGCATAGAAGTCTGACACCTTACCCCTAGACCGCCAGGTCACCGATCTATCTTACAAGCGCGCGCGCTCAGTCACTCGCTCGCTCCAGTCTGGCCATCTCTCGTTACAACCAATGTTTTCTATTTTATATTCTAGTCACTCTCAGGCTCCAGTCTGGCCGCCTCTCATTACAACCAATGTGTTCTATTTTATATTTTAGTCGCTCACTCTCCCAGTCTGGCCGTCCCCTTACGCGACGAGTAGAAACGATGGCTACCAATTTAGTTTCTCGGATAAAAACTGACGTAGTCTTGCACATATTTTTCAATGCAAGTGGAAGCACCCACGGACATAGTTGACAAAGCTCAATTGGGAATATTTGTGTGTTTGGTGTTCCGAAATTATGATATAAAATAAATTTTTTAGACTTGTTGACACTTGAAAAGCATAAACTGGGATCAGATTTTTACAATTCCATTTAAAAACATTATTAATGAAAATAATATAACATTTAACAAACTGTTTAGCAGCACTACGAGTACCGATAGCTATTTTATTGCACTTCGTAATATATATATTGCGTTTTCAGATTATATATAATTTCACTATATAATACACCAGCGGGTCCTTAGTAGAAAATTTCTTTACATGAATTTAATAATGAAACTACTTGTAAAATTATTGTTATCTCTATAAAAGGAAATTCTATGCAAATATGTCTGTTCAAGAATTAATGGATGAACTTGATGTTCAATACTAAGACTTATTATTTCATACAGAGGTGCGATGATTGATTCTCACACTTCCCACGAAGCTAGAGGGCTGAAATTTGGCACATGTGTTTCTTATAAGCTAATTAGGAAAATTAAATATATTGAATTTCAATGTTTCGTGATTAAGGGGGTAAAATCAGGGTAGCTACCCTAATCAACAACATTGCTTTATAAACTCTTTTTAAGCGCTTCGAGATAAATTTTCCGATAAGATTTTCTAATAATGCCTTCGAAAAAATATAGCAATTACTTTCAACCCCGTAAGGGGTGGAAAAAAATGAATACAGACAATTAATTAAAATATATAATTACGTTTTAGTAAGCAACTCTAAGAGACAGTAGAAGTCTGTAGTTTATATTTTGCTGAATTTTGTAGTTTTTGTAGTGTCTGTGTGAGTGAGAGGGCCCAGCCCGGGGTGGTATGTGGTGGTGGAAAGTGGTAGCCAGCCGCGCTCAGCTGATAACGCCCCAGGCAGTAGGCAAGGGTGCTGTACGGAAATAAAACTCCCCATGAGAAACGATACATGGTCACCACCTCGTGGTGTTTCTCGGGTAGCACCAAGAACCACGCCATTAAGCTCCAAACCAAAGAGTCCTCATTTTCATCCAAAAGTAAATAATAATACACTATCCCGTGCGTAGAACGGACATTCAGCTAGTTGAAGAATAAAACACCAACTAAACCAAAGAGGCTGGAGATATAAAATCGATTGATGACGAAAAGGGGGGGGGGAGGTGGTTATTATTAAAAAGAAATAAAATTCTCAAAGGCCCCAAACAACNGTAAGTTATAAAAGGATTTTAGGAAGTATACTTTCTTCTATTCGCTCTCACAAATGAACAAAAGTTATGAAATAGAACCAAGTCGCCTAGAGATTTAAATATGAGCAAGAGGCGGTGCACTGAACATGTGCTCTCCGCTCTCCCGTGTGTTTGCTCTCGACTCTCCGCAGCAAGACCCCAAGAGCCCTTGACGTTGGGAGGGAACGCGTGTCTATCTGGGCTCTAAGAGAGCTTCCAGCCAGCGTCAGGACAAACACTTGACAAGGAAGCACGATTCCAGACACTTATATCTCGCTTCGTAAGGACGGAAAGAAAAAGGTGGTATTTTCCGTTAAAAATGTGGTGTAAGCTCTTTTTAAACAGAATGGGGGAAAGCTATACGAAATACAGGTTACTCGAGTATGCTCATGTTTGCAGACTTGGATTGAACCTTGTTTTAAAGTTTCTGAGATTAACAAATGAATAGTCTAACACAAATAGTTAAGTAGTTTGATGGAATCTTGTAACGAATGAAGCTCTTGCTGTAAGAAAAAACAAGTATTCATAACTACATCTATTACTACATTTTAGAAAACATTCTAAAATAATCTTACGTAAGGAGTGTTGATAGATTAAAACTAAAGACTTAGATAGTTATTGATAAAAAGATTAACGAGAAAGAAAAAGCTAAAAAGTTAAATTAATGGAAAGTGAAATTAATGCGTTAAAATCATTTTATTTTAATAAGAATCTTAGGTTAAATAAAAACATATAAAATAATATGAGTCAAAGGGGGCTAGTAAAATGAAGTCCTTTAATTTTAATTTCAGCTCCATGATTATGGTGCGCTGATTTAGCACCGAAACATTTCGGAAAATTAGAGTTCCTGTAACCATCATCAACACAGGAACACTGTTAAAAGGAGTAAGGGACGTCAATTCTTCCAAAAAAGACTTTGATACATGGTTATATAATTCTGTATAATATCTTAAATTAAATAAGGTTTCTAATCAATTTAGCCCACACTATATTAGTTTATCTTATCTCCTCCACTTTTATTTTTAACTGGTGTAATCGATTTTACCCCTCCATTTAACTTATTTTAATGTTTATGTAATCTGTCACCTTATTTCAAATAATTGTTATTTCTCAGTATATCATATCACCCTATTTAACTTTTTTAACTACTCTATCTCACTGTATTTAATGATTTGAATTTTAATTTTCACTTTATTATTCTGTTACTTTGTTCCACTTATAACATTTATTCTATAGCTTGGCTTATTATTTTTAATTAAGCCATTCTATTTGTTATGACCATATTACACTTATTGTTTTGTTTAAATTCTTGACTTGCAGGTTTATTTATAAATATTTCAACCATATATTTTTAATTCATTTTACTAGCCCCCTTTGACTCATATTATTTTATATGTTTTTATTTAACCTAAGATTCTTATTAAAATAAAATGATTTTAAAGCATTAATTTCACTTTCCATTAATTTAACTTTTTAGATTTTTCTTTCTCGTTAATCTTTTTATCAATAACTATCTAAGTCTTTAGTTTTAATACATCTATTACTATTAAGCTCACGTTGGTGAGCGCGTGGAGTAAATTTCAGGCTCATCTAGTTTGGCTAGCTGAAAACTGTGAGTGAGGATTAAAATCCCGATAGGGGGTGGGGGGGGGGACTAAGGGGGATTTTTGTTAAATGTTTTTCAACTCTTCCTTCACGAACATGCGAGTATATTTATTCTCAACTTTACCTTCCTCATCCTTATCCCAATAGTGTGATTAGTTGTGGCTATCCCAATAAGCTGCAAGTAAGATGCAATGCATAAAATATTCCTATCAACTATATTT
Organism: Timema douglasi; assembly: GCA_901482245.1. Lineage (NCBI taxonomy): Eukaryota > Metazoa > Arthropoda > Insecta > Phasmatodea > Timematidae > Timema > Timema douglasi. The sequence continues at coordinate 127,285 of CABEEJ010001612.1, forward strand.
TAACATATATTTACATTTTTTATAACGTAGATTTTCTAATTTATATTATTTTTAGCATTTCTTAAGTATTGTATTTTAAATGTAATAATTAAACATTTTACCGCCAGGAAATACAAATATTAATAAGCATGGGATTAGTACGATCCAAAGGTTGATTGAAAGAATCAAACGTGCTAATTAAGGGAGCCTATTTAGGGTTTGTTGACACATTGTGGACGTTCGTTTTTCTCGTAATATTTAAATATTGGTCTAGTATTTCAAATTATGGTTCATCCAAAAACGATGTTAAAATATACCAAGAGGTACCTTATGGAGTTTGTGTCTCTCTTATGAGTGTTGCGTGATATCTACCACACAAAGAGGCCTGACATTTTAAAATTAGTAGCCCCTGAGCACGAACAAGTGCACCTTGGAGCAGGAATTTTAAATTTAAGATTTAATTTTCTTAAATGAACTAAAAACTGGGTTGGTGACCTGATGGTCTAGGGTTATGGTGTCGGATCTCTGTGCTGGGGGTTCAGGGTTCAATTCTCGGTCCCGGCACAGATTTATCTGATTGCCAAACCCTTCCTTCACCTCTGACAAGACGTGTATTAATCACAACTTGTGAATGTGTGGTATGCCAGGCCTCCATCGTGGTTCGGATCCCACGTTAAACTGTAGGTCCTCTATTTCACCTCACAATCACTCTACCATTACAAATTAGCTTAAGTGCGTATAACCCGAACGGGTAGTAAGACGTGGTGGTAATAATAATAATAATAATAATAATAATAACAATAATAATAATAACAATAATAATAATAAAAACTGGGCCAAAAGGAATATTTTTTCTGTCTACTTAGAGCAAATAAAAGCGTTGCAGTCCATTGCGTGGCTACCCCGGGCAGCACCAAGTACTTGTGTTAGTCTTTAATATAAAGAGCCTTACATTTTAAGTTGAATTAAATAAAGAATATATGTGAAGATGTACAATTCGCTCAGCTTAGACGATGTTTTAATAAAAACTACCAAAGTTATGTAATTAAGAAGAAGGGTATAAGAAACATTATCTTGCCTAATTTAAACAAATGTAACAAGTTGAGATTATGGTCACAATATAAAACTCTAGGGTCATTTGAGAATTATTTATATAGTTTGAGGTATCAGATCTGCGATTATCATAAGGAATATTGCGTTTTTTTTGTTACTTTCAGAAAGGTGGGGCCATAAGGTGGAAGTGTAGGGGAAATGAGTAAAGGTAAGTTTTTTTTGCAGTTTTAATATAAATACTTTTTTGGCTAAAATTAATAAAATATTTCTTCATTATAAACGCAAATCTAGATTTTCTTCACGTGGTGGCTTACACAGCTCTTGAATGTATATATAAAGAGTATCCTGGAAGTTAATGACAAGTTTTATAATCATTAAAAAAGTTTATCATCTAATATTGCTATACTCATCACAGATATTAGACAACTGTTGGTACCACCATGTAAATAAAGTTAAGCTCTATGTTACTACGTGGACAATATTTTATTTATTTTGGCAAAAAAAAAAGTCTTTCTATGAAAGCTGTAAAAAGACTGCCCTTAACTCGCGTTCCCTACACTTCCGCCTTAAGGTGAAAGTATACTTGTGCTCGCAACCTTCGTGCTGTAATGATCAAATTCCATGTTAACATGTTGGTTCATAGAAGGCTCAAGTTGAATCGTTCTAATCGATTTCCAATGGCAGTATATCCATTTCCGGCCACTATGGAGGTCACCAACAGTTCATGTTTACCCAAATGACCCACTAGAGAAAAACCGAGAATGCTCTAAAGTCCTCGCTATATCATAAAAATTAAATTTAACAACTGTAAAACTAACATTTTTTAACTATAGATTACATAATAAAGCTATTATATTTGTTAATTACGGTTAAAGCTGAATCTTAATACCATATCCTCTAAATATAAAAATGATATATTGACACGGGAATAGAACGTGAGCTTAGTAAGCCAACCACTAACCACTGAGTTAGTCAGGAGTCTCCAAATGTGTGACTTCTATATCTCAGTGATTATATCATTGGCGTAATAAGTAAAAGGCCCTGAGTTCTAATCCTGTGTCCAGAAGTTATTTTTCAATTGAAAGAATAAAACATGTTTTAGAAATAATCATTATTTGGAGTCCTTCCTCAAATATTTTCAACCCATTTTACTAATTAGCCCTTCAACTGATTTATAGATAGTACACATTTGCTTTACATTGAAATTATAAAGGAAAGCGGTCTACTTTGATGTAAATAATCTTCGTGATTAAAAATAAAATATCCGTGTCATATTACTATTTGGCCATTAAAGTTGATTATTAATATTTGTTATTATTACTGTAATTTGGCCAGCTACCCTTTTCTAATAATTATTATAGGTCATTTTAACTGATCTAAAATTCATTCTAAATATCATCATTCTCAAAATATATCTCATTACTACATAAAATTATAAGATACTCAACTTCTTGAATCAATAATATAGTACAACGATCAAACGTAACTGATAATAATGGCTCTAGCTTCGTAGACCTTGTTTTAGTGCACTTCCACCACCCCTTGGTAACACATAGCTCTCAATCACTAATAAATATTGATATATCTCGTCCGCCTTCACTGGTTACATTTGTGTACCCCTTACGGCTTAAAATAATACTACTCCCACCACATATATTGATTACGTACGTGATTATTTCAATGTTTACAATTATTTGGCCACTACTGATTGGTCTCAGTGTTTATTTAACTACGGTTGTTAGTTAATTTTACCACATATAATTTCACCAAACTGCTCCGAAGGATAATCAGTCGTTTAATTTATCAAATTACCATTCAAAATACCCACAAATTTATGAAATAGTTTTCTTCTTCAACACTGAAATTTATTTAGGGAAAATATTTTTAAACATATAATCAAAAGTTGTATTCATGTTTTTAGAATTTTTGTACATTAGTTAAAACAAAGCTAGCCATAGATGGAGACATACATTTGGATGAACTCAATAGTAACGCACTAGACACTACAATAGTCTATATATATATATATACGTATATATATGTATATTTGGGAGTATGTTAAAAATAACCTATTGAGTAAAGTATAACCATTGAACCCAGAAATCAATGGCAATTACAGATCCTCTATTAATAGCAATTGAGTTTTTGACCCACCTTCAGTCTGTATATAGCTCTGTCTTAACTGTAACACCCTGCACTTTTATTGAAATCAATGTGCCTTTGTATTCATGCCACATTACGCACTTGGATGTATATTTTTATTAAAAAGTTGAGTTAATCTAGATGTGCCGGCACAGATGGAATTCCATCCAAGCTTTGTTTTAAATTGTGTGCTAACATTCTCAGTCCATCGTTAGCCTATATTTTCAACCTTAGCCTGTCTAATGAAACTTTTTCCTTGTTATATACACAATCTGTTATTCCTATTTATAAAAAAAAGTTTGTAATTATATAACTATTTCATTCACAAATACTTACTCTAAAGTATTTGATAAAATAATACGAATATATTTTTTCACCTTTAAAAATAAACTTTTATCAGGTCTTTTAAAAAATAAATCTTTTGCCACAAATTAAGTGGAGTTTCTGGGGTACGTTGACCCTCAAATATCTTGTCAAATTCAGGTTGATGCAATTTATTTGGACCATAGTAGAATTTTGACATATGTCAGCAAAATATTGTTCTCTTAAAGCTTTGTAATTTTAGCGTATCTCGCTCATTTGTAAATTGGTTTGATAGCTATTTGCACAATACTGGTAAACTGTACAAGACGATATTGAAGTGTGTTCCGCGCGCTTAATAATTCAGGGGAAAATCGTGTATTGTTATTGAATAAGTAAAATATGAAATTGCTAGGAATATTTGTATAAGATATAATTTTGCTTCAAAGTTTTATAAAAGTAGTGCTCAACAAAATTTAGATGTTAAAAGCACCGCAAAAAATAATTCTACTCGCTTTATCTAATATAAATACTCAACCTGTAATAATGTTTCAAGAGCATTCGGTTGTCGATATGTCTTCCTCCGAACGCCCACAGGGAATGACTAAACTTAGCTCATTTTCTAAGTTTTCCATTTATCTTGTTCCTCTACAAAAGGTCTCCTGGTCTCTGTGGTTACCAACATTGGGTCGTTGAAACCTCCCCCTCCACCAACCAACACGAACCCCTTCCCGTTTTCCGACCTCCTCTTGTCGATATTGAAGATAAACGATAGGTAGAAGAAACTTGGTCGACACAATTTATACAGGAAATTTGTGAAGGTTTAGTAAATGTTTGTCACGAGCTGGTCGTTTGAAGATTACTTTTAAATGTTTTCTTTTTCAATTCTTCTCTCTAGTCTTATATTTACATATATATATCATGTATTGTGATCATACATACTTTCCTCCTCGAGATTATGATGGATCGTCACGTATTATGCATCCCCAAACTAAAAAAGGTTTTAAATAATATGTCTGTGTACCTGAGGAAAGAACCACAGCGATTTGATGTGTTAGTTGATATTTATAACTTATATGGTTATACCTCGTGGAGAAATTGTAATTTTAATTCTATCTCTATAATATTAGGGATAGTTGATCTTTGACTTTAGAAACTCAAACTTTTTTTTAATAATTGTAACTATTTTGTTTTAAATGAGTATATATATGGGGAGTATTTTACATTATAAATAATGAATTTTTTCAGAGAAAAATTAATTTAAGGTTAGTTTATTTATAACTAGCATTCAAAAAATTTGTTTCAAACTTTAAAAGGCTATTGCGAGAAAGAATATACAACTGTTTCATACCAATTTATTTTAATCAGCATCCTAATACCCTACTACTGATGATGGGGAGTTCAAGGTTCAAATACTAGTCGGGTAAGCTCAGAATGGCTTTTCCTAACTGACTTTCCCATTCATCCTCAACGCAAATTAGAGTAAATTTCCTCTAAATCTTTCCTTATATAATCCTCCCCCTTAGCTTTAGTAATATGCAACCCACTTAGGTGACCACGTGGTCCAAGTTGTCACCCTCACAGTAGACTAGAATGCCGATGAAGGGGAGATCGAGGTTCGAATCTTAGTTGGGTGCACTGTAGATATGTTATTTTTCCGGGAAATTTTGAATAGAAAAATTTTCCGCAGTGGCGGCTTGCGGTGGAGGGGTTAAATTGTAGAGGTGGCACCTATATTCCATTCACGGTAGGAATTAATCTCTGAAAGGTCTTTTTTCCTACCAGTACCCTACTATATAGTAGATTTATGGTAGGGAAAAAGGCCTTTCAGAAGTCAATTCCTACCGTGAATGGAATGAGCCTATTATACTTCAAAATATAGTGTGCTAAGAGTCAACTGGGTTATAATAAGGGGGCAGGGGAGATGTAGATAGGAACCACGGAGGATAGGAGAGAAGACACATTTTTGGCCAAACTTAAAATTATTTTAGTAAACTTATCGATGATAAAAAATTGAGGTATGATTTATGAACATAGTGGGTCGACAAAGGCTCGCATTCATTTGTTTCCTTACTACTTTTTTAGCACCACGTATTACTACCCGTTTGGTTTGTACGCCTATTTACTAATTACACTAATGTGTTGGGGATGAAGAAGGTTGAATTTAGAGGAATCGCACCCGTGAAAATGGAAAACTATTTAGGAAAAACCACCCTCAGTGCAACCGACTGGTATCGATCACCGATCTCCCTGTCATCAGCAGTCTAGTCTATTGGGAGAGTAAAGAGCGTTAGACCGTGTGGCCACCAAAGCTCGTTTGATAATATTTCTGGTCTCAGTGCCTTCAGAAGAAATTAATCTCAAGTATAAATGTTGGCATTGGGGATATCCATATCTCGATTACATTATAGTTCCATTATCAATTGAAATTATTTTACAAAAATAATATTTGAACATTTTCCGTCTTCATCTCTAGTGTATTAAAGGTGGTTTTCCAAAATGATTTTCCACTCTTCCTACACTCAAATGTAGGTACACTTCCTACAAATATAACCTTCCCAATCCTTTAAACCACTACCATAATTAGTACATAAGCGTATAGCACGCGGTGCTAAAAACAAAATAATAACAAAATGCAAATAGCACAGACTGGTAGTATGATGTAGTACAAGAAAAACTTCATTCTGCATTTCAAGTATAACCAAGGCGACCTAGCGGTCTAGCGGTAGGGTGTTAGACTTTTGTGCTGGAGGTCCGGGGTTCAATCCTCGGTTCCGGCACAGATTTATCTGATTGGCAGACCCTTCCCTTTACCTTTGACAAGACGTGTATTAATCACAACTTGTGAATGTGTGGGATTTCATGCCTCCACCTTGGTTCGGACTCCACGTTAAACGGTAGGTCCTCCATCTCATCTCGCAATCACCTACTATTACACATTAACGTAAGTGCGTAAAAATCGAACGGGTAGTAAGACGCAGTGCTAATAATAATAATAAAAATAAAGTATAATAATTATAATTTACGTCACCGAAAAAAATAAATACAAACACAAATAAATAATTTGATAGCACATATATATGATAACAATAATAATAATATTTAGCACCGTGTCTTACTACCCGTTCATGTTATACGCTTTAAGTACTAATTACGCTAATGAATTAGGAATTGGGGAGGTTATATTAGAGGAAGTGAGCCCGCATTTGCGTGGAAGGAGAGTGGAAAACCATTTAGGAAAAGTCACCCCAGTTCACCCGACCGAGACTCGAATCTCGATCTCCTCGTCCTCAGCAGTCGAGCTCAACACGACAAGCGCGTTAGCCAACTACGCCACCGAGGCTGGCTATGTGTTACAATCAGGAGAGAAAATCTAAAGGTTTTAAAACCTAATAGAATTGGATATCACTGCCTTAATTTTGTTATTGGTTATATATTTTTTCAGAGTTATTAATATTTGTTTTAGTGAAGGTTATGAATTTCGTGAGGGGTTTTATAAGACTTGTTGAAGATTTTTAGTAGGCCTACTGGTTCCTAATCCCTTAATAATGAAAGCCCATAAAATACGCGTGTGGACTCAAAGAAAATTACACTTAAAATGCTGACTTTTATATTTTGAGTAATCATTTTGGACTTACCAAGTCGACATTTATTATTGGAAGCCACTCTTAGGGAAAGAATGACAGAATTCTTTCTGTGAGATCGTTCATCCATAAAATATATCTTGGTAATATATATTTAAAAAAAAATTTGCATCGCATCTTACTGCTGGTCTGGCTGTCCGCATTTAGATAGATTCAGGGGTCGGCAAACTTTAATGCCATACGAACTATCTTGAAAAAAAATATAGAAATTTCAATCCGAATAAAAATTTAAACATAACAAAAAGGAAAGAAATATAGTCTCAATGAAAGGAAATTTGAAATGTTTTAAAACAAAGAACAAGTTTTACAATATAATTTTTACACAACAAAATAATTAAGATCGGGGGAATAGTGTGTGTCAGCCAAACACAAATTTCAAAGTTAAAATCATTGAGTCTTGTTCGATATTTATACTTGATAAAACTCATGTTTGAAAACGCGTATAGTAAATCAAATGGGCATGATGTTTTCATCACAATGTCTCATAATAGTTTCATTTACATTGCGCCAAAAATCCAATCGATATTTTGAATGATCGCATCTCATTTAGATGTAATTTTGTAAATAAATGATTTCCTTTTTTAGTTGTGCTTTGTATTGCCCGTAATAATCACTAACTATCTTTGAAATAATTTCAACATCACTTTTTGTAAAAGGATACATAATAAATTTTACAATTGGTTCTATTTTTCCGAAAATATGAAAAGCGATTATTGAATTATTCGATCAAATAATTTAAAATTGTCACATGATATTCATGGGAACATAAGGACTAGTTTTTTTTAACCTCTAGTGACAGGTTGGGAAAATGTTTAAAATCACTTAAAATAAGGGCTTTAGCTTTTATATAATAATAGGCATTACTTTTTTCAGTGGAATCTATTTCCTTAACTTCCAGTGTAAGTATCGAGCACAATGTGAGCTTGACCAATATTTGTAGGTGAATGTTTAACCAAGATGTATTGTGATAATGGCTTAACCCAATTCGGGAAACTACTCGGAGCATTTGAGAACTAGCGCTGTGAGCTAGGCACCTATATAGGGGGGTAGGGAGCTTAGCTTCAGGGGTCTGGGGCATTGCTTCTTAGCCACATGTGTCGGTCTGAACCCGATGGCTGACCGTGTAATGAAACGAAATAGTTTGGGGGCTGGAGCTTTTTATTTATTGAGTTAGTGGTTCTCTCGTGGTGGCAAACATTTTTTTATGCATCTCTCATGACGGTAGTGTACTGATGAGAGCTCTTCAACAAATGCTATTAATGGAGGGGATGGTTACCTTTTATTTTATCTTTTACCTATTTACAATTAGTTTGACTCTCAAACCTAATGTGAAAGTGTGTATATTGGTTTTTAGCCCTGATAGCGATTTCATCAGAATATGTTTTAAGAATTACATCCAAATCAGGATGTAAAGTAGGTCAATATATAACTATATTAGAGACAGCATTAAAATGATGTCACAATCTTGACTGTAATTTATTTCAGAATCTATTTTTGGAATGGTGTCATAACGAGAAAGCGAAAGTATATATTTAAATAATGAGACATGAGATGTCACAACTAATATATGGTGACACCATTAGGTTGATATCGTTGATATTAAACTATGTCAATAAATTATTAAATGAATAATAAAATATAGAGTTTAATTTTCTTCACATGGTAACCTCAAAATATCTGGAATATCTGTCAAGGGTGTTCTGGAATTTAATGACAACTTTCGATCTTCATTTAAGAAGTTTGTTAGATAATGCCACCTTGCACATGACAGATATTCAAGAAATGTTGATAACATCATGTGAAGAAAATTAAACTCTATTTTTGTACTGGAGCAATATTTTATTTATTTTGGCAAAAGAAGTTTTGCCATTAAAACTGAAAAAACCCTTTCCGCTTATATCGTTCCCTTCTATCCCACCTTTGCTGACGCAAATCAGCAAGAATGCACTGAGTGAGAAGAGAGCTCACCTGGATAAACTACAGTGAAGCGTATATAAAAAAAATGTGTGAATTCATTCGTTTTGACTAAGATAGTCAAATCTCGTAAGCAACACTTCTTACATAACTATCGGTGAAACCTGCTCTGCTATGCCAAGTCTTCATTGTGGGCAGTATAGGTTTCCCTCACCAGAGCTATCATCGGTTGAGGGATGATATAGACTCCAGTGACAGAATCAGTAGCCAGTTGGTGACTTAATCCAACCCGAAAAAACACCTGTTTCACGTGAGCTGTTTTAGTTATGTGCTTGAATAGTAAGCTCGTGTTAGTGAATTAATATGTGTGAAATAATCACGTAACATTTGGGAACTATACTATTTTAATGTGTAAATAGTTTTCAAATGTAGTGGTTCGAATCCTTATAAACGTTTTATCTCATGTTAAGAGGTACCTTCCTTGCCCAGAAAAAAAAACAAGCTTACTTTGGTGGGCTACCTTATGGTTCTGCTTCTAAGATAATTCTGTAAATGTAGGCTAAACGTATATATTCTGTTTGCACCCAAAGGTAGGAGTCTTAGTATGGCTCTATCCAATAAGCTATACCCTAGTCATAGAGTAACCATGAAAGATAAGTTTGCTACCTTTCAGGGTAAACGAAGGGTTCCTAAAATATTATTTCAATTACTTTAACAACCCAAAGATATTTCTAGTGTACTGATTGTATTGATTGTTTGTTACCTCGGTAATAGGCAGACAGCTATATCTGTAGTCCCTTGATATCACCCATCTCATCTCGACATAATATTAATGGAAGAGAGTTGAAGTCGACTGTCAAAAGGGAAATTGTATCTTCGTCGGAATTCAAGGGAGCCTGCTGATGGCATGAGGGTGGGGGAATGTCTGCTGATGACGTCAAAGCGGCCAGATCTCTTCTCTCCCTCTTACTTTTATGTTTTCTCGTAATTCTCTCGTCTTTTCTTTCTCTGTTGCTCACTACCTTCTTTAATGTGTTGTAATTGGAATGACTGCATGCATGTATCAATACACACGGTACATAGCACTAAGGATTAAAACTGGCAAAATGATGACCGTTGAGGCAATATCTTTCCTAATGTTCATCTTGATGAGCTGTTAAACCAATTCGGATAAGAACAAGGAATTCAGTTTGATTATCGATCGAACAAAAAAAGGATCTGTTTAAAATAGAACACGTGTCACTTGGAGCATATATGAATAGATATAAAATAAATGGTATGGCACAATCTTAAATGCGTTCTTATATGGCACTATTTGAAATAAAATGTTTCAAATATTCGTCACTAGTAAATAATTAATCTTAAATTATTTTTTTTTCTCCTAAAAATACAAGTATACATGTATATATTGCTATTAATAGTGCGCAAAGCTCTCCAGATACGCATTTTGAACCAAATCATTATAGCCACTTTGAAACCATTTCAAATTTTTAAAAAATACAGTAAATTTCCTTTAAATGAAATTATCTCAGAAATGTATCATGCAAAATCATCATATTGTATATTATAAAAAAAAAAGAAAAAAATTATGCATAATTTTTTTAAATTAGAACTTTCAAAAAATAGCATTTTGTAAACCACGGTCAGATAATTTTGCAAAGCATTATGGGTCGGTATATATTTCTACTATCGTGTGAACTGCTACGTCACTCAAGACCTCTACTTTCAGAAAACGTGTGAAACAAGCTTCGGGCACAAGTGACATAGCTGCTCTTACTTAATGTATCGAAATAGTTTAGTGGACTTGAAGAAAAGGTGTATTATATCAAACCTTTTCTTGCAGATCCACAAATTTAATAATAAATACTTTTATATAGATTGAATTTTAACAACATACTGATTTTATAAAAGCATGAAGTACTTTAGAATTTATATGATAATAAAAAACAGTAGTGAATTTTATAATTTAGAATTATATCATTTATGGAGGGTGAGTAAGAAGACTGTACGTACCTGGTTATTTATTCTGGGGGACAGGTTCTCATATCTGGGATGGATAATGGGGAATTCTTCTATTAGAAGGTGCAATAAAGGTATTTAAACATTGCACACTTTTAATTATCTATTAGTATAGGTATTGAGAAGGAATACAAAAATGCATTACTAAGAATACTTTCAAGAGTGATTTGAAACACATAAGCACACCCCATCAGGTTGGATCTACTGGAGTGTTTTTAAATAATAGGATTTTCTTAAATTTATATTAACATTTCCATCACATCTATTATTTTGTTGTGAGCTATACACTATAGTACCCCTATTAGACTATATATATATAAATTTAATGTAACAAATCACAATACTTTTTCAGTATTAATAATGCACTCTCAGAAAGAAAGGATAACTTTTCTGTTCAAGATCATCCAACTGCTGAGGAAAACATTGAAATAGCAATTGACTTTGGTGTTAATTATAGCATAGTATGTGGAAAATGAGTAAACAATTTATATCAAACATGTTTTTTTCCTCCATGAGATTCAATAAAATATTATGAGAGGTGTGCAAAGCTTGGAAAACCTTAACTTAATTTAAAACTAAAAATATATTATTTGACGGTTGTAAAGCTGTGCCCATGATCAAAATTTACAGCTAAAATACATACTTATGCTCATTTATTGTCATTTTGTGCTGTTATATACCCTCCGTTTTCCCTGAAAGGTAGCAAGATTAACCTCATTGGTTCCAGTATGGGGTATCTTATAAGATATGGTCAATGAGTCATGCTAAGACTAACACTTTTCTTTGATCCACTATGGTGTAGCAGGTATAAGATAGTGCCATAGTTTAATATATCCAGGTGAGGGTTTAGGGATAAACTGAGTGTAGATTTATAAATTGAAGTTACGTAACAAAAGTTTAAAATCATGTAATCAGCTGTTGTGATAATATATTTATCTAAAAGCTTAGAATGAAATGAGTTTAACATTTTTCAATAAAACATTTTGTATATTATTTTTTATGTATAAGTTTCGTAAATATGCACAATAAAATTATATTTTAAACATAAAACCAGAAAAACAAGCTTAAACCTCGATTAAGCTTATGTAATATTTATATATAAGACTCGGCGTTGAGAATATTTCTGTATTTTATTCGGCTGAGCCTTTAATCGAAAAAATTGACCTCAACCATCCCTAAAGACTATACCTAGCAGTCAGTATTGTGGTCTGGCCAGTAACAGACCCAAACAGAGGGGTCGAGCGAGTCCTGCCCTTGTCAGCAGGAAGTGATTGATGGGGACATTGGGAAGTCCTCATTCGTCATAGACGCAACTGCAATTGAAGCGGACATGAATGGGGACGAACACAACACACCAGACCTCTTTATGGGCCAATTCCAAAACGTACCACTCCCCTTCTCTCCCGCCGAAATGCCATTTATCAACTCATTATCATTTATAATCGCGTGGGTTACTAATGGGATTCATTGAAATATAAACGAGCTTTAGATGGTTTGTTAGGAAGACAAATGGTACGAGCGCATGAACTAAACAAAAAAACAATCGTATCTAGTTCCGCAGTGTACAGATACATGTTTCATTTTGTTATGAGTTATTTGGACAAAAAGTGGGTATTTTATCCCAAATCAATTCAGAGACTGTAGAAAATTAGATAAAAGTTGATTTTATACACACAAAAAAAACTTCCGTCGCAACTTTCTAACTGTCAGGGCTTATGCATTTTAAAAACATTAATAAATCTGGGTTGAGGATATGTATCCGAATTTGCGTGAAAGTAAGAATGGAAAACCACCCTCGGTACATTCGGCCTGAGTTCCAACCTCAACCTGTGCATCACCGCTAAATCACACTAAATGGACCTATGATATAGTCCAAATGCCAACCGATATGGGTAAGTTTCATAGTAGTAAAATATGTAAGTTCTAGAATGCGTGATGAAGAATAGTTAAATAATATTTCAGAAAAACTAAAGAAATATGGACCAAAGCTACGAAACTTTGAAATGTATCGTATCGATATATTTCAAATAATAGTAACCAATCTTAGCCATATCATAATTTTGTCAAATTTTAAAATATCAGCACATATTATTATTCCTCATCTCCCAGTTAGGTTTACACCTGTCAGTAGGACCAGCATCCACCTCCATTTCAGTCTCTCGGTCATTGCTCCCGCCTCTCTCAACTGCCTAATGTTTGGCATCACCTCCCCTTTTGAGGACTTATTCTACACCATATCCTCACCTCTTCCTTGATCTTCCTCTTGGTCTCTTTCCTCCAGTATCCCCTCTTCAACTCTGCACAGCAACTCTTTCTCCTTCCATCCTCTCAATCTGTCCTAACCATCTCAGCTGGGCAGCCTATATCTTCTTCAATACCAGTATCCCTCCTACTTGCCAATACTAACTTTAATTTCCATTAGCAAATATATATAAAAAAAAGAGTTGTTTTTAATACATTAGTTTGATTTCAGGAGAAACAATTTATGACAAAGATTATTTAATTTAAATACCAAGAATATATCATAGGTTCCTTGTTTAGTTTTCATAACCTATGAAATAATATTTTAGCTCTCAACTGGTCTATTCACAGTGAACCAGTGTAATGAAACTAGTGTGCACTAGTGTCTCAAAAGAGTTTATTCGGATAAGTATTACGACGCAGAGCGGCAGGATAGAAAATAGGGGGAGGGGGAAACTAAGTATATCAAACCCAACAGAAAAAACCCTTTATTAAAAACACCTTTGACCAATATTACTCCATTTTAGACTAGAGTGTTACAATGTTCTGCCTTATTTTCACACGTCTACCATTGTAGACTCCAAACAAGGTTAGTGTTTAATCTGATTTGAGGTGATATTAGATGACACGTCCCCCTCAGTCAATGGAGGACAAACGAAGTCAATACAGAGGATGGTAGCAAGGTATCATCTAGTCTGCATACCAAGTGAGGACATTCAGGTGAGGTTCTGATAGGATATTAAAAGTATGTAAATGATACCATGTGTGGCTAAGAGGGTCAGTTAGGATGGTCTAGAAGGGTAATATACCTCGCAAGAGGGAACATACTAGGTCTTGTGACTTGGTTTACAAATTAGAAAGTTAATGGCTACAACCAGTGGTGGCTTGTTGAAGGGGTGGCTCTCACTCAATTTTAAGGAGGAAACGATTTAGCGTTGATCATCCTTAATTATTGTAAAAAATAATCAATACATTTTTATATTTGTTTAAAATTGTTTTAACATATTGATACAAACAATTATTAGATTGAAAAACAAAATTCACTATCTAGATACTTTTTTTAATCACTGAGACCTACTACCCGTTTGGGTTATACGCTTATGTACTAATTACACCAATGGTTCTAGGGATGCGGAAGGTTATATTTAAAGGAAGTGTGTCAACATTAACGTGCAGTGAGAGTGGAAAACCATATTGGGGAAAGAACTCAGTTCACCCGACCGTGACTCGACCCACGATCTACCCGTTATTAAAAGTCTAGTCAACTGCGAGTGTGACGCTTTAGACCATGCGGCCACCAAAGAGGGTAAATAATTATATGGTTCTACCTAGATATGCCAAAGGGTTATCCAAAACGGGAGCCTTAAGGGTGGTGGAAATACTATTGTACTGTCGGTATTAGAAGTTCTAAAAATGTACAATTTCAAAAAGTGTTATTTTAAAGTAGATCTACCTGAACTACCCCTCCACGCCCCACTCCCCTCAAACACACTTTTAGAACCCCTGGTAATAACGAACACTTGTCAAGTATTATCAACAAACGAGAGCATGTACAGTACTTGTGTATAAACATATGATACATAGCAACTCTTAAGCTATATAACATGTTATTACCATGAAAAATTAATTGCTATGGGATTGCTATACATCAATTAACGAGATACATGTTCAACATATACTGCCAGGAAACAGTTTCTATACACAGATCTGCAATATAGTGAAAGGTAATCTGAAACACCGTGGGATAGAGAAAATGATATTATTAAAAATTAAATTACTTTCGGATAAAATATAATTATATTATTTTAATTTTATGATAGTAAAAAATACGAACATTAATTATTAATTGTGAAAATTGATGATCTTTTAAAATTATGTTTCGTAACAGTTTTATTAAAAACACTTATCCTAATAAATAATCACATTAATAACATGTTCCAATTCGTCGTTTTAAATTAAAATAGTTTATCTTCTTCTATATAAATTATATAGATATATCTGGGGGAAAAAAATCAGTTTTATAATGAAAATTTGAAATAAACTCCAGAAAATAGTAAAAAGTTGATTTCTGATAAAGACAACTCTAACAATGAACATGTAAACGCAAAATAAACTATACATTTGACCAACAATTATGTTTCATGCCAGTGCTTACAAAATATTAGAAGAGTGACATTCTCTTTGTATTTATTATTTTAATCACAGGTTTTTATCACCAGTGTTTAAAAAGTTGTTATATAAATAGATTGCAGTCGCTCTCGTCCTTTATTTGGTATCAATACTCGCATTGGTGGTTACACGGACTAAGCGTCAAAATCGTCTCGTCTTATTTTTTAAGAACGGGATGTTCAGGACTTGGATCCTAACAGTGATATTTTATTTAGATGGTTTCTAACTTGGCTTCCACGCAGGTTCAGGTACATCTCCTCAAAGTAATACCCTAATTATCCTTATCCCATAAGCGTAGTTAAAAAGGGTATAGCTCTGACGGGTGATGGTGAAAACAAACCTTGGACATTTAACTAAACGGCGATTCTTTTCAATTAAATAGTTAAATTCCAAATATACTATTACTCCAAAGTAATACATTAAATTATAGCTGTGGCCTGTTTGAGAGACAAGTTCTCTTTACAAGAATAAAAACATGATATACTCGTGCTCTCAAGTGACTGCATATAGACGTTATCACTAGAAATATGATATCTTGGATATAAACATGTGTTCTCTCCGAGAATCCCGATGTGGAGGAGATATTTGTTTGAAATGGTTTTAAAGTATCTCTTTGTGGAGATCTTTGCTTGATATTAGCTTCAGGGATTTCAGTGAAGAGATAATTTACTGACACTCTCTTGGATTATCTAGATGTATATAAGCTAGATGTGACTGGTTACATAATTGAAACGTTGTGGACGATACAGATTATTTTAGCATAAACTATTTTATGCACGCAATTACTCTCCATCTACTCTCCTCACGCGTCATACACCAACAGTAGTCATTCCGGTTGAAGGATAGTTCTTAACTGAGACAAGGCTTTGGGTTGCTATTTATTCCACGCTGAAATTACATCTTGTAAATGTAAAAATATCCTCCATAGGAACTGATGATGATATCCAGGTCGTTCTAAAAATTTCTGGTTCCTTCGATAATGTTCTAGGGGGGTTTGAGATGATGAGTGACCAAACTACTCTCTGACGTCACACCACGTTTTCTTCCATTTTCCAAGTCATTCCCGTTCTATGATTGTTTCTTCTTATTCATATTTGTAAATCTATATTGTCACTCTGTATAAATAATTCTAGGGTTCAGTCCGAATCGAAGGCTCGTGATTTATCACCAAGTGAGGAGGATGTTGTTGTATTTGTTTGTGATGTGTTTTCCATTTTCCATTTACATATTTGTCATAATTAATTGAAAACTCTTTTTGAGTTTTATGTGTTTCAGCAACTTTGTGTATTGTTATAATCGGTATTCTAATTATTGTTAGTGCTTTTTAGTGTTTGTCATGAAAAGTGTGCTACTATCTCACAGAGCTTGAGTTAGTGTTAAACGTTAGTGGTGAATGTTTGTTTGTAATATTATTCTATATTTTCCCCACAGGAAATAAGTAAATATGGTTTCATGGTTTTGAGATTATGGTTTGGTTTTATGAAATTTATTAAATCCCCATATTTTTCAAGCATTGGCTAGTTTGTATCTATATGCCTTCTAAAATCAACTCATCTCTGTTTTTGTGTGTGTCAAATATATATTTCAAGCTCAATGTGTTATTCATTAATTTAATTTTGAGAGGATGATAACAATAAATTATCGTATTTAAATTTTAACGTAGGGAAATTAGGAATCATAATAATATTAAAGACTTAGTATTACTCTAGAAGTTTGATTTAAGAGTCGATATAAAGTTTACTCCCTTGAAATTAGAATTTATGTTTTACACGGAAAAGCATAAAATAAGCTTGAAAAGTTGTGGCTAGCAAAATGGGTACACCTGTTCCCCTATAAAAGTGTAGTCAAGACCTTTGTAATTTTAAGACTATTGAGCTAAACACGTTTCCATTTTAAAATCATTATAAAACCTTACTTAGCTTTCTTCCATTTTACTTCAAAGGATTCAAGACTGTTTTTAAATGTGCACTAAGTATTACTACCCATCCAGGCAATCATAATTTTTATTTTATTGGGATAATGATGAGGAAAGTCGAATTTATAGCAAATACACTTGCATTTGTTTAAGAGAAAAAAGAATGTGAAAAACCATCTTGAGGGAAAAAACCCACCTCAATACACTCGATTGAAACTCGAAAACCATAATATTTGTTAATATCAATCCAGTATCTTGTGATGAAGATGCTTTAGTTCTTGGGACCATCGATCCGGGTGTAAGGATGTACTATCGAAAGAAAAGTATCGATAATGAACTATTAAAAGTACCGAAAGAAAAATATCGATACCGTAATACTATCGAAAGAAAAGTATCGATAATAGTAGGTATCGGTATCTAAATTTTAATCTCAAAAAAAGATTTTTATCTAATAGTAATAATAATTTCAACTTTTGCATCATAATTGTATTTTAATATCTATTTAACCAATGAATAGTATAGTGGTTTTTAATATTTTAAAATACATTATAAAGATGCATTTTTGCTATCTAACTTCTTAAAAATCACTATACACTTCTTGAAGGTGTGACTTTTTTAACAACATAGTGTCATTTGTTCTTCCTCCACAGTACAGCCTAGTAAACATTCAATCCAATCATGAGTGAAGATAACCAACAAATGTTTCTTTCAATACCGAACCGATAGCTGAGTGTGAGTACTAATGTCATAAAAAGTATTGGGGAAAAATGAATTGAGTAAAAAATACTAATATCGAAAGGAAAATATCGACATTAGTAAAGTATCGATACTTTTTTCGCATCCCTATGCGGGTGTAATCGAGTTTCTCAAGATAAGGTTTCGATTTAATATATCTGGAAATAAGTACACATGTCCTTAAAGAAACTCGGATAATTATTTGAAATTAAATTTTTTTTTCAGCGTGGCTTATTGAAAATGCCATTCTTAGCTTTGGGTAGCCAAACTGTGGTACGCGTATCCCCAGGAGTAGGTGAAGGATTTCATTGAATTTATTAAACATAGATATTAGCAGCTCTGATAGCAAAATTATCGTAGATTTTAACGTAGTGTTGCGGATTTTCATAAGCCTGTCCATCACGGATCTGTAAATACTACAAATAATGATTTATTCAAATTTGGAACTACCATTTATAATTTAAAGCTAGAAAAAAGGGAGCAGGAAGAAGCGGCGGGAGGTCAGGGAGTCCTTTAATTGGCTAAAGATATAATACAATTTCCTAGTGGACTCCCTCCATGAAAAATTAGCTTTCTACATCTTTGATAGATTATGTTTGTTTATTTTTATTTTTTATGAAGATCTGTAAGGAGTTAGTGGTTTATGCCACTTCTCCAAAAGAAGTAACTTACTTGACTCTTGAAATTTCGTAAAACACTTGAATAGATGATTAAAACTAAGTTGGAGTCCTAAACTTTGCCATGTATTGAACTGTATATCCTTTACCCTACTATGTTTGAGCTCTTCATACCCAGAGCAACATAAACTTTTGTTAATGTAGTTCATAACAGACATATGACGACGTTAATGCTTTAAGAGGCTTTTGTAAACAGTGACGTATGTCAAGCCTTGCCTACGGTAGTGTTCACTTGTTGACAAGGTGTTATACAGACTGATGTCATCACGCGCCACTCTGACAGCTACTTTACATCCAAGCTGCTTGAAACAAACTAGAACACACACTCAAAACTTAATATGTAGTATGTGATAGGAGAAACAAAAAATAAATTGATTACATAATCGTATGGAATGATAATATAAGTCTTGTTTTATTAAAGTTTATTAGCATGCAGGCGCTGAAAAAATAAACAAAGATTTGTTTTTTTATAGTTGAACTAAAGTTAACATATCTATAATAATGTCTACCTTTTAGGGAAGTTAAAGCTTGCGCTTTTGTTAAACTTGAATAAGAAGCTTGAGAAATACCCACATCAGTGTGCTCACGTATCAAGACCACATTCTTAGATCACTTAAGTTGGGCCCCCCACCCCATCAAAATTAAAATTTAAATGTACCACTGTTTTGCACCTATTTTGCACCGTTTTGCACCCAAGTATTACGTTTTG